>JANJGK010004511.1:17500-60778 GCA_039081455.1 Macrobrachium rosenbergii | reverse complement strand
TGATGTTTGTGGACGTGTGTTTTCTAAAAGATTCCCTTTGTATTTGTTTTTCCTTCTAGAAGACGCTTGAGTGCGCCTACAGTTGGTGTACGGTGAATAATGTTGGTTGCTCCTTCCTTCGGGGTTAAATTTTGGATGAGTCTCCATGAGATTTATCTAAATAATTTACAAGCGCGTCAATTATAAAAAAAAAAAAATTTACCACACAAATCTGACTCGGGCAGGGCGGCATTCGTGGACAGTCTCCAGTGATGTAGGGTCTCGCCAACTATTAATCCTCCAGTTTCCTCTGTGTTTCTCGCCCTCCCTGGTCGCTTCACCTCACTCTTATGCTATTTGTTAATTTTCAATACAAATTTACGACCACTTTTCCTTTTTTCTTGTTCTCAGATCAGTCCCCCCAGACCCTTTACTTATTGAAACTCGCTACAACAACACTTTCTTTTACTGCCCTGATCTCGTAGCCTGTACTGATATCCTCTTTATTTTCTGTTTTAAGTTCTCTTACTACTCAGCAAGTTTGTGTGTGTGTTACGGGATGCCCAGGTGAAAGAGCCGTGCTGGCATATGGCCAGCTTAATCTAAATCATTCTTACAGTAGGGGCGGACGCGCTGAGCTCATAAACTGCTGACGTTAACATTGTTCGTTCCTCGTCAAAATATCCCATCAAAACGGGAGTGTGCCTACGAGCTGATCATAAAACTATTCTCTCCCTCTCTCTCTCTCTCACACACAGCTGGATCCCTGGAAGTTACCAGTGTCCTTGAAGATCTTGTTCATATGAGTCACACCGGTTGCTAATTATTTTTTTAAAATGAGTCAGTTGAACCTTGGTCATTGCGGTTCTAAATCTTGGTAATGCAAGTATTTTAAGGAATATTTTGTAGGTAGGCGGGACAAGAGGTATACCCCAAAGAATTAGGAAGATTCAGTTATCACTGTATGATGGCGAATCTGATGCTGGTTTTTGAAACGGTGAGAAGACATGCGCGTACAGAAGCTGTCTTTGACATGCACGGTCTCTGAAAGGCTAGGAAACTCTCTCATGCCGTTAAATACAATTGTTGATATACCAACATCAGAATTATATATCCTGTAAAGGTCATTAGAAATCTCACTCTGGATTGTGATATCGATAATGTATAACGTCAATTCCTTCCCAGCGAACAATAATATTGTCAATTTGAAAGATTTTTTACGTAGTCTAGTTACATGGAGACTAATTATCCAACGATAGATGGAATGATTTTTCGCTGTTGAGCTTTTTGTATGTGTGTTTTTGTTTCGTTTAGGGGGAAGGCAAGTTTCAGAGGATTATGAATGAACCTCGCCCCCCACCCCAACCTTCAACCCTCGCTTAAATCAAATGGTTTTTTATTGTTATCAATCCTGGTTCAAATGCCCGCCACACTGAGTAGCTGGGGAGGGCCGGAGACGAAGTGTCAGTGGGGCTGTCAAAAGTAAGAACTTGTCTACTGTATTTACGCGGGCACACGCACATTATGACCTTTGCCCATTGCAAGCCTTTAAGAGTTTATGCAGGGGACTAAAATAAAAAAAATGGGAGATGATACAATTCCTGGAAGAATTAAGGTGTGTGTGTGTGTGTGTGTGTGTGTGTGTAAAGGTGGGGTTGGGGGGGCGGCTTAACTTACCCTTCAGGACTCTTCAGAAGCACACTTTTTAAAATGTTATTTTGGCTTTTGTGTTTGTTTACCTAATTACTTGAAAGTACAAAGTACTGAGCTTTTAACAGTTATACCCCCTCTCTCTCTCTCTCCCTCTCTCTCTCTCTCTCTCTCTCTCTCTCTCTCTCTCTCTCTACTCTCTCTCTCTCTCTCTGCACCCTAAAATTTTATTATTGTCGACTGTGACCTTACTTGTAAACCCCGTCAAGCGCAGCAGTGAGTACGTGAGTGAGAAAATGAGAAGTTTTGGGTGAAAAAAAAATAGAAATATATTGAAGGTGCAATTGCCAGACCAGAGGGAAGGGGAGATCTTGGTATCTTTCCTACCGACATTTTACCTTTCATGTTCGTCCGTCCGGTGATTTCTGGAACTGCCCCGAGGGTCTGGAAGTATGAAAAGGAGGAGACATCAAATCAAGGCAAAGTGGGAACTTCCAGGAATTGACTGTTTGTCTCTTTTACCTGGTCCCTTATTTGTAAAAGAATATCGAAGGTATAACTCACAGTCCAATGACTCTCTCTCTCTCTCTCTCTCTCTCTCTCTCTCTCTCTCTCTCTCTCTCTACATCTCCTCTCGCTCTCTCTCTCATCTCTCTCTCAGCCAGTCAGGAGTCGTTTTCACCACCTTTGTTCGAAGAGAGTTTCTTGGACCCTTGTGATTGGCCTAAAGCAACCTGGAAGGTTTTCAGTCAGGCCGTAGCACGAACTCCGTTCAGCCATGTTTGTTTGTCCTCAGTCAGCACTTCAGTGTCGTTATTAAGGTGAGTTAATTTATGAGGTTAAGAATAAGTACTCCGTGAATATGGACACCTCTGAATCAGAGTTTCATGGTCGCCTAGAAATTTGTGATTGGTTCCAGGCCTAGTTAGAGGCGCGTGAAGAGGCCGTGGAAGACTTGTAAACGTTGCTTTCCAAAGGCCTCTGCCGGAGGCATTTTATCCGTTTATGAGAGGACCTGATAGTAGGCTATAGTTACCACTGAACTGTTAAACTACTTGCGTTTGACAATAGATAAATGCTAGAGCATCAGATCCCAAGACGGGCCCCTGAAGGAGATTGCCAGCTTTAGCGCGAATCAAGTTGGCGCTCAGTCACATTGTTGCATCTCCTGTTACGTTCAGTTCTTAACTTGGAAGAGCGGACGCTTTGTTGCAGTGTACATGGAACCAGTATACTGTGAATGGAGATGGACTCAGTGCACAGTTTATTGATTTTAAGTAGAATGCAATAAAGCCGAAAATGCTTGTGAAATGACGAATTTTCTACATAGACTTAGACTATGGGTTTTGTGGTACCGTCATTTCGACCTAGTGCACCAAGCCATCAAGCAATGTCTTGTGGTTTTTTTTCTGGGGGTTGGGGGGTCGGCGGGGGGAAGAGAACGGCAAGATCAATTATTTTATTGTTTAGGATTTGAAAAGTGTCTGTTCGCTTTAGGGATTATGAACTGACTGTGTGATCTATATAAGGGTTTTTACTCTATCTGTGATGTGCATGTTAAAGCTTGGTGAATAAGGCTTGATTGACGATGGGAATTGGTGAGAATGGGATGGGAGGAGAACAGCGCCTCACGTCCTTTTTGATGTATCGTTTTCTTGTGAGGATGTTGGCACGAAGGGAGGGACGGGCGGGAGGCAGACAGAAGGTTTAAGAAGACACAGGTTGTTTTGCTGGATTGTCTTAGAAATGTAGGTCATTCCTTCTTAGCTCGCCATGTTTGATCATCGGAGCAGTTTTGAATAGTCCCTCTCTTGACTGACTGATATTCATGAAGCTGGTTGTTTGAGGGGGTGGGGCCACTGATGGTGGGCGGGGGTTGGTTGGTGTGGGTGGCCTTGCCTTGTTCTTATCTCTCAAATCTTGAAGAATCCCTTCGTCAGTGAACTTTCTCTCAATCAGACAAAGGCTTCATGGATACAGCATCATGTTGCCTTTTGCACTTGAGGCAGGTTGGCTTTTTGCAGGGAGGGGGGGGGGGGGGGGCATTCGCTCTCTCTCTCTCTCTCTCTCTCTCTCTCTCTCATCTCTCATATGACTTCCCTCAGCACAGTTGGTACGGATACAGACTGTTGTGTGTGTATGTATCTAAGAGCACCAGGCTGAATATCGTTGTTTTATTTCATGAAGGCTGCCGTTGCCAGAGTTTCTCAGGCTTTAGAATCGTGGTAAGCAGCCTGGACGACCCCATTGCCAAGGGCAGGGTTTGTGTCTAGCGAGGGTGCTCGTGATTTTTAGGGTTTAAAGGGCATTAGGGTCCGCTGTCATTTTAAGGCGTCTTGCTCAGCTTTCAATTGTAAGATTGTGTTGCACATCTGCATTTCATATTGAATGTTAGCACCTCTTTGCGGTTGCTAGCAATAGGGTCTGGGGTCTTCTAGTAAATGATGTCCATTTCCTTCCTTCCTTCTGGGTTAAGCCAGCCGGTAGGAGGACTGTGTGCTCTCAGACAACCCCTCCCTCCTATTGAGTGTGTTTTTCTCTCGGGGCTTCAAATGTTTATAAATCATATTGATGTCATCATCAAGGGCAGTATCACTGCTCAAGCCATGAATGGAGAATATATTATCATCGCACCAATCCCTCGTGGCTGCGCAAGCACAGGTAAGGGGCGAAAAGTCAAGAGACCACTTGTTCAAAACAATTGGGTGGATGGGTCATTTTATGTGGAGTCAATTATGAAATACGGAAAGTTGGTCATAAGGCATTTTACGACATTGGAATTAAGCCATTTATATTATTTAGCATCATGTGTAAATAATGAAAATAGAATTTGACATAGAGACTTGACACGAACGGTGCATATCTCGGGGAGAACAAAACGAGAACAGTTTAGGTGGCACACATAATTACCTATCCTGGGTGAATCCTACATTTCGTCTTGGCTACCTCTCTCTCTCTCTCTCTCTCTTCTCTCTCTCTATCTCTCTCTCTCATCTCTCTCTCACTCTCCTCATCTCTCTCTCTTCTCTCTCTGATTTGGTCTCAAAGTAATTCTTCATTCTTTGAAAAATTTTGTATTATGTATATGATGAGGTAAATATTGCGAAATCCAGAAAGCAATTTATTTCGGAAATATGAAAAATAATGAAATATTAGAAAGAGAAATAAGAGGCTTCTGTTGTGTATGTGTGGAAGTCAGTGGCTTCCTGAAGACAAAAGACTGTCGATGCCATATTTATGTCCTATATCACTAAGATGAACTTTATCTTTTCACCTCTACGGTCGATTACAGGATTTAGCAATGTACCTGTCAGTCATGGGTCCGTGTTCCTTTTGATTCGAGCAATGGGGGCGGGGTGGGTGGGTGGGTGGGTGGGAGGGAGGGATTTCGGTCACTCAACTATCTTTTGCTATTAGTTTGTTAAATAGAAGATAGTGTGAAGAGAAGAACTCCTTGAAAACAGGGACTTGAATGAAGGCTAAGGTTGAGTGAGGTGCTCTTCTCTTCTTCTTCTTACTTCTTCTTTCTTCTTCTTCTTCTTGTGGTGCAATGTCTGATCCCATGCATGCCAGGCCTTGCGAACAGAATGCCTGTCTGGTCTCCTTTATGTTTAGGAAAAAAAAAAAAGAGGATTCGAAATTCCTGCTATTGAATGTAATTGACTAGACGAGGCATTGGGAGCGTGTGTGTGTCGTGTTGAGAGGGGGTGGGGGAGGGGACGGGAGAGAGGTTGGGAGCAGAACTGACTCTCTGGTGATGAATGATATGAGGGTACTTTCTACAGGGTGATGTGGAACAAGTTAAGATCTTGAAGCCAAATGGGAAACAGGAAGGAAGATGTTTTATAAAAGTTCCTTCGGTGACCTCCTGTGAAGAAGTTAACAGTTCAAGGGCTTAACCTGACGCTTATATTTCCGGGTTTTGTTAAGAATGCAAATGATTTTTTTTTTTTTACTGGAAATGAATTGATCCTATCCAGTGCTTTTCCTCAGAAGTACAGTAAGGGCTGCCTGATCATATGCAGCTCTGGGCTCTTAATAAAGTCTTCTTCATGCTTGAAACACGTCAAGATATCTTGAATGTCCTTTCAGAAAAGACTCTCTTACGTCAGTGGGAATTTTTTTCAAGATGAGAAAGGTTACCATAGAATCTTGCCTTTTTTAGATGGAGGTAATCCATAACTATATATTCAAACTGGGAGATATGTCTATGCAGTTATATTTTATTTGTCAAAACCTATGAAATGAGTAGATCTTCCTTCACTGGGCCATTAGTTTTAATATTGATATCTACAAACATATTGCTCATCCTAAAGCATTGTTTAAGAACCTGATACCTTAATTTGCATATATTATTACTTTTGACAGGATTTAATACAAAGGTCCCTGTTAATTCAGTCTGTATATGATTACCCAAGTAAATAACATGATTTCACATATCAAAATATGGTGTCACTTTGAGAATATTCAAGTTGAATTTGCTGTGTTACAGAGAAGATGTGGTTCTTAGCATTTCGTGATATCCAAAACAAAAAAAAAAAAAATAGTTTGTAGAACATTGGTCTTTCCCTGAATTGAGTTGAAAGCAAGTGTATGACATTTTCGTTCTCTTTCAGTTACGGCCTTTCTGAGAACCTGGATTTGGTGATGACACAAGAGATATTGTCATCGTAGCAAAGTGCCTTTGGCTATTTGATGACAAACAGGAACTCTAGAGTGGCGGTGAAGGATGTAGAAAGAGGCTTCAGGAAGAAGTTTTACTCCAGCATGGTAAGTTGTATGGAAGACAGTTGCATTCATTTTCTGGTACCTGTTCCCAGCATTTAGTTGTATTCATTTTCTGGTACCTGTTCCCAGCATTTAGTTGTATTCATTTTCTGGTACCTGTTCTCAGCATTTAGTTGTATTCATTTTTCTGGTACCTGTTCTCAGCATTTAGTTGTATTCATTTTCTGGTACCTGTTTCAACATTTAGTTGCAATTCATTTTCTGGTACCTGTTTCAGCATTTAGTTGCATTCATTTTCTGGTACCTGTTTCAGCATTTAGTTGCATTCATTTTCTGGTACCTGTTTCAGCATTTAGTTGCATTCATTTTCTGGTACCTGTTTCAACATTAGTTGCATTCATTTTCTGGTACCTGTTTCAGCATTTAGTTGCATTCATTTTCTGGTACCTGTTTCAGCATTTAGTTGCATTCATTTTCTGGTACCTGTTTCAGCATTTAGTTGCATTCATTTTCTGGTACCTGTTTCAGCATTTAGTTGCATTCATTTTCTGGTACCTGTTCAGCATTTAGTTGCATTCATTTTCTGGTACCTGTTCTAGCATGTTCTGATAAAAGTGGCCACTTATTTTGAGGCATCATATGGCATGATTACAAGGAATTACACGCACAGTTAAAATTATTCTTATTTAAAAACTGGTATTTCAGGAGGTACACTGATCTTTTATTTCAAAATGTTTGTAGAGTCAGCAAGATACCTACAGTAGGTGCATTCATTTTCTGGTACCTGTTCCAGCATTTTCAGATAAAAGTGGCCTCTTAACACAATTGCAAGGAATTACTTACACAAAGTTTTCTTATTTAAAACTAGGATTTTATAAGGTACACCGATCGTTTATCTCAAAATGCTTGTAGAGTCATGAGAATGTGACACATTATTGCTTCTGGAATCACCACCTTCGTACAAAAGCACAAACCTAGACGAGAGAATGAAGCCTTTATATCGTAATAGGTTTAACCAGAGCCCTTCTCTTCCTCAAATAAATGTGCCCGTAACTGTACTCATAACAATGTTACGAAGTTCTTTCAATTTTCAGGTTAACGATCCTCAACCGACAGACTTAAAATCCCTTCACTTCTGTGGAAGATAGTTATATACTATAATTGGTATATCAAGTTCCCATCCATGGACGAATGTTGGTGCCCCACAACATAATCTAATCCAAGTAAGTGGTCGTAATATCTGCTCTGATTTATCCCTATTGTAGACACTGTCGTATTTATAATAGAATAATTGAATTATTGCTGTTCTTCTGAGTCTTCCTTTCACCTTTTAACCTCTGTAGATGTCGCAAAAGTGGATGGTGATAGTGTATGCAGTAAAATGTTTTAGTAATATATGACTAATTTATATTTCAAGAGAAACTCTTATTGCCTAACATTCCTTATAGCCAGTATAATTTGCCTGGAACATCAAAAGTTTACAACAACAGAATTCGTGCTTGCTTAGGTATTGAATGACTCTTAGTGGATATTTTCGTTAGTTTCGTTTCCAAAAACTCTGGAGCGGACATCTCTTCAATTGAGCACAATTTTAGACCTTTTACCAAGCTTATTATTTTAGGATCAAAGTTTCCGCATGGAATCACAACGATGCAAATTTTAAGTAAGAACTCTTTGTGACAGAAGCGTTGTAACTTAGTTCCAATGACGTTTAAATTCACTTTGCCAAAAGAAATGTAGGTTTGGAAACTTTAGACCAAAAGTATTATAAACCATTTGTCCCCTATCAAGCCTTGGTTACACGAAGGCCAAGAAGGCTTCATAAAGGCTGATCAAATGCTCATTGATCTGATGCAAGAAGTTGTTGGAAGCCATTTCAAATCAGGGGAGAGAGAGAGAAGTTGGTGCAAAGTCCAAGGGCTAAAAAGTGGCTTTAGTGTGTCCATGATATTATTAGCCTTGGCGCAGAAAATGACTTTCATATTTTACCAAAACAGTTGTCCAGAAACAGGCAACTGAAATAGGAAAGGAACCAAATGACGAATTACTGGCTCATTCCTGCTTCCTGCCCACGTCTCCTGAATTCAGGTGCATTGACCGGTTTCATTTTCTATTCCCTCAGATTGGTTTATTCATCAGTGTAACTTGTCTCGGTGAAGGCTGGTTTCTCTTTGGAGCCCTCTGGGGCTTGTTTGGAGTCTGCTGGATCTGTCCAGAAGGGGTTTCAGCTGAAGGTTTCAAGAAAGCTACACAGAAAGACAGATGGTTCTAGCAATAAGGAAGATAATGAAGTAGACTGTAGGGAAAGAATTGAGTTTTGCATCGTATATTCATATACCATAGGCCCCGGTAAGGGTGTAGTGCCGTTAGTGCACCTCATGCGGTGCACTGTAGGCATTACTTAGGGTTCTTTGCTGCGTGCCTTCGTCCATTAGCTGCAACCCTTTTTTTTTCATTTTACTGTACTTCCTTTCACATTCACTTTCTTCCATCTTATTCTCCACCCTCGCCTAATAATTGATCCATAGTGCCACTGCTTTGAGGTTTTCCTCCTGTTACACCTTTCAAACCTTTTACTGTCAATTTCCATTTCAGCGCTGATTGACCTCTTAGGTCCAAGTGCTTGGCCTAAATTTTATATTCAATTCAATTCAGTTCAGTTCAAGTCATTTCAATTCATATACCGTTGGTAATCGTAGGATGTGTGAATCTGAACGTGAAAGGAATACTTTCGATCAGTGAGAGGACACGAGGAAGTAATGGATTGGATGTCCTTCGACAGTCAGTGTCCCTGAGTGAGGTTTTGCAAGAGAGTCTAAGTGTTCAAGTGGTGGTGCTGCTTCTGCTTCTTCTTCTTCTTCTTCTTCTTCTTCTTCTGTATCAGTGTCATTCACTCATCATAAAATATCTTGCACACTAACTCAGTGACTTATGTTGTGGTGGTTATAGTCTGCTCTTTCCCTTTCGAGCAAAATTAATTAATTTGGGAATTTTTCACTTTGTTCTGTGTTTTGACCGTTCTGAAATATGTAGAGGAAACTAAGAATTTTACAGACGTTAAAAAAAATTCAGTATCAAGTCTAGTTTACTTGGAGCTAAATTAGTAAAGCACAGTCAGTGAATTATTTTCTTAGAGCAAACTAGAACAAACTTAAGTCAAGCCTTAGAGAGAAACATTTTCGCTTTATTTTAATCATTATTGAATAAGGTGCTCCTGTACTTCTCCTGAGAGAGGCTTCTCAAAGCAATGACTGTGTTATTTTTTAAAATGAACTGAAAGAAGGGTGTCAAAGTATTATGGTCTATCAGCTCCACAAAGGTTGGTAACCCTCTTCCACATTAGAAAGATAATATCATGATCATGATGATGATGATGATGATCATCATCATCAATCATTATTTTTATGTCAGCTTTCCCCCAGACTTGGTTGGGGTTGTCCTCACCCCTCTCTGTTTGGTGCACTTTTGGGTGTATCCTTGGCTGGTGTAATCGTAGAATTTGTATATTTATATTCTCTTCTTGACGTCGTGGTGGCGTTTTCCTTTCAACGAGCACCTCTTGCTCTGTGTGAGGAAAGGCAGGAAGTACAGTAGTTTGTCAGTCTGTGTCAGTTAACCCATCGAATGAAAGAGACTTTGCTGATTTCAGTTCTCACGTCTAGTGCTATAGAAAACTGACTTTTTTTATCACTTATCATTTCTATGACTTGATGTGTGTGTGTGTTTCTTGTGTCATTTAAAGGAGCCAGGCACTGACTGGATGCTTTATTTCAACACCTGACGAGATGAGTGAATGTATCCCCTTGATTTGCATTGTTGAACAAAATGCCATTTTCTATACAGCTTTTGTGCGGCTTTGGTTTTTTCGGATTTTGAGGAGAGAAGAACTATCAGCTCAGCAGTTCCTCCTCCGATTCAGTAACATTCATCACATAACAGTTTATGATCTGCAGTTTTGAGTTCGCTCTCCCTCAGGTTTGCTGTCACCACTGACGTTCCTCATCTCGAGTTTTGCTCATTTCATTGTTCTTTCAGAAATTAACTGCTCTCTTCTGCATAGAATCTCTCGATCAAGGTTTTTTAAATCTGTATATTAGTCGAGAAACACATTGTCGTCATTGAAAATCGCATTAGTTCATCTGGCCACCTTTAAAAATATCATATTACCTGGTATAGGTCTAGAAAACGCTGCACATCAGAATTCGTGTCCACAGCACAGGAAACTGTATCATTTGAGTAAATGAAATCATTCATTTTCCATGTGTCGTTTACTCATCATTTCGTCTTTCTCATTTCATTCACCAGTTTCAGGTCAAGCACTGCTCTGAAGGAATCATAAGATAATTCATAGGCAATAACAAGGATTGTCACTTTCCTTCACTTGGTCTTGGAACCTGAATGAGTGACTGAACTGTTGATGGGTAATAAAATGATGGAAAGAGCTTTCAGTAAGACTAAGGCTGGGTGCTGCATTGTTTGATTAGAAAGAATATTAAGATTTTTTGTTTTCTATAGTTGGCGTTAAGCATTTAGTTGGATACGATGTGTGTGAGAAACGAAAGCGTTGCAGTTGCCCGATACAATGCTGGGAGGTTTTGGTAAAGAGAAATTGAAAATGCGTGTCAGAACTGCTATAGGACTAGAATTGGCAGAGTTTAGAAAATTTGGCATTCAGTAGCTTCAAGGAATGAACCCAAAGTAAGATATAGCCTAAGAGTTACTGAAATAAGGGAAAGCGTAGGTTTATTCCTCAAGTAACTTGTCTTTCCAGTTAACAAAAAATGTTTGTGTTCAGTTAATTTAGACCTAAAACATACACTGAACCTTCCTTACCCCCTACCCTGGCCTTTATAATGATTGTAATTAAAGCCTTTTGAATATCGTATGAAAGGCGAATACAATACAATAGTTTTTTTTATGCCCGTCTAAGTAGTTATAGGACCAACATTCTGACTTGTGAAGAATGAGGTGACAGCGTTGGCTGATATATTACCGACAGGATGTCGTTTTCATGTCTCCTGTCCATTTACATATTCTGCAACCTTTGGGTATAATAATCTCTCTCTCTCTCTCTCTCTCTCTCTCTCTCTGTCTCTCTCTGTCTCTCTCTGCAGTATCGTCATGGTCTCTCTCTCTCTCTCTCTCTCTCTCTCTCTCTCTCTCTCTCTCTCTCTCTCTCTCTCTCTCTCTGTCTCTCTCTGCAGTATCGTCATGGTCTCTCTCTCTCTCTCTCTCTCTCTCTCTCTACTCTCTCTCTCTCTCTCTCTCTCTCTCCTCTCCTCCCTCCTGTGCAGTATCGTCATGGTCTCTCTCTCTCTCTCTCTCTCTCCCTGTGCAGTATCTTCATGCTCTCTCTCTCTCTCTCTCTACTCTCTCTCTCTCTCTCATCTCTCTCTCTCTCTCTCTCTCTCTCTCTCTCTGCAGTATCGTCATGGTCTCTCTCTCTCTCTCTCTCTCATCTCTCTCTCTCTCTCTCTCTCTCTTCTCTCTCTCTCTCTCTCTCTCTCACACACACACACACACACACACACACACCGATATAACTCGACAAGAAAAACTGCAGAACAAGCAACGAAAGGCACCAAAAGGATGGAAACAAGGCAATGTGACCCCAGATTACAAGAAAGGTCGAAGAGAAGACCCAGGAAATTATAGACCAATCTGTCTAACGTCAGTCCCTTTGTACGATTTTTGAGTCCATAATTGCAGATCAAATTGTGGATCACATTGACAGAAACAGCCTATTGTTAAACAGCCAACACGGCTTCAGACAAAACAGATCCTGCCTATCAAACCTCTTGGAGTTTTTTTTTTTTATAACATGCTTGGTATTGACGACAGTAGTAGAGCAATAGATATATACCCTACTAAGACTTCCAAAACGCCTTTAATAAAGTTCCACACAAGAACTAATGATAAAAGTTAGAGCTTTAGGAATTGTAGGAGAAATAGCAGACTGGATTGAAGACTGGCTAACTAGTAGAAATAAACGATGAAGAATCAGAATGGACAGATGTGACAAGCGGAGTTCCTCAGGGTTCTCTCACTTGGCCCGCTCTTGCTTTTGATTTACATTAATGACATTGATTTAGGCTTAACTGGCAGGATAGCCAAATTTGCAGGGTGACACCAAATTGGGTGTAAATGCAGCAGACCCACGATACAGTGAAAAGTTTAAGAAACGATCTAAGGGAAATACGAGAGTGGTCAAAAAGATGGCAAATGCCTTTTAACTTGGATAAGTGTAAAGTGTTACAAATAGGAACAAACAACCCTCATGCCAACTAAATGCTGCTTGGGAATGACATAAATAGTGTAGAACAAGAAGAGGACCTTGGAGTCATTATTACCAAGGACTTAAAATCCACCAAAACAGTGCATAAAAGCTGAAAAGAAGGCACAGAAACAAGTGGGGATACATAAGGGAGGCAGTTCAAATACTGAAACAAGGAAACGGTGCTGCAGCTCTACACATCCATAGTTAGACCTCATCTTGAATATGCAGTACAGTTTTGGTCACCAACACTAAGAAAGGACATAAATAGATTAGAAAGGACACAAGCAAGAGCGACAAAGTTAATTCCATCAATCTGGCAAATAGGTTACCGAAGACGACTAGAGAGTCTGAACATATATGGTTTAAAAACACGACGATTGGGAGGACAACTCATAGAAACATTCAAAACACTGAAAGGCATCACAAAAGTAGACAGTAACCTCTTCACATTAAACGAAAACCAGACAAGAAATAATGGAAGGAAACTAGAACTGAAGAGATACAACACATCTCATTGTGGAACTTCTTTACATACAAGATATATGACACATGGAAGAAACTGCCACCAAAAGAAGTAAACAGCAACAGTGTGGAGGAAGAGTTCAAAAGAAAGCTAGTCAAAATCATTAGAAGAATACTGTGAATGAACAGTAAAATCTGCTCCTGGAGATAAGTGAGCACATGATGTCTCCTCGGATGGACTAAAATGTCTCGAGACAACCTAATCTTCTGTACTCCTTGTAACTCACTCACTCTCTCTCTCATACACATTTTGCTAAAAAATCTCTCTCTCTCTCTCTCTCTCTCTCTCTCTCCTCTCTCTCTCTCTCTCTCTCTCTCTCTCTCTTCCCTGATAGTGTTTTGAGATTTCGACCAAATGATCCCAAAATCAGCAAGCTAATCTTTTTAGGCTTTGTTCCTCACACAAATTTTCATCATATTACAGTATGAATATTCTATCACATCATTTAAAAATTGTACCATAGTTTATGAGTAGTGTACCGTTCATATATTATAAATGAAATACTTTTAAGGTGTGTACTGCATCATGATTTGCAATAATCTGATAAAGGTCTCTTTCAGTGCTCAAACTGCAACACCATATCATCTCTGAATCTTGTAGTAGGCTGTTAGTCATATTTTGTCAGTTCAAAAAAGGCTGTGTCACATTATTTCTTATACTCTAAAGACACGTCTGATATTACATTTTTCTATATACAGAAAGGTGTGTGCGTTATATTTTCTATATTTTCAGGCCTCCTAGTGCTCCTACTTTTTCAGACACCCCCCCCCCCCTCCTACTTACTCTTACTTTTTTGAGGAAACTCCTACTAAAAACTTTGAAAGTATTAAACAAAAAAAGTTTTTATAACTGAATAGATATAAGAAGAGAAGTGCGTTGAATGAGTGCGGCAACATGCTTGGGTATTGGTTGGTTGACTGACCACATTATTAGTGACGATGTTTTCGGTTTACTATATATAGGCTGCCCTCTAATGTTATTTCAGTGTTTGTGTAAACAATCACCAAAGCAAGTACTACTATTTAGAGTTGAAAGGCATCTGGCCCCCTGACCAAAACAATCTTTCGTTTGATTGGGAGATTGTAATGTCAATTTCACTTTGTTCAAAGCTGAAGCAAAGCGAAATGAACATTTTCAGACATGATGCTCACAAGTTCATGACAGTAGTGGTCAAGTACTTGGTTGACAGGGTACTACTGAATAGCAACCTGCTTTGCCATTTGCAGTGCCTGTATCCATTGATGAGAAGAGAGAAGTCTTCTGAAACGTCTATCAAAGAGGTGGCTTGTGAAATGTCCAGAACTGTGCCCCCTGTCAGAGCATGACAACCTTATGCAAGAGTGGCAATTGTATGCAAATGAAGTAGTTAGTTACAAAGGAGTCATATAGATGAGTATGACAGCCCAAATGGACACTGCATCAGATGGAAGTGAGTTGATTTCTATTGGGAAAATAATGTAAGCAGTGTCACCAGTCTAGGAATCCCCAAATATCCAACTCTTGGAAAACTTGTCAGGGCAGCATCGACATTGAGCCATGGACTGGCTCATGTTGAGGGGGTTTCTCTCTTAAGATTTTGGTCACAGCCAGTATAAACACGGAGGAGCAAGTTTAGTGCCAATCACTGTCAAGATCATTCGTGCATTTCAAAGTGCACACAGCAGTTACAGAGCCATGAAAGATGCAGAAGAGAGAGCTAAAGAAGAAAAACAGAAAAATGAAGGAAAACAATAAGAAGAAAAGGAGTTAAAATTCAAAAGGAAACAAGAGGAGAAGGAGGCAGACCTACGAAAAAACTAAACTTACAGCAAGATGAGATTGAAGCATCAAGAAAACTTGTGAATGAAGAAGCCAATCAGAGATTGAAGAAAGCTTGCACAGTCACAAAAATCGTTCCTGCAGGAACAGCTGCTGCCCAGGCTCTTTTAGAGTCCGGGAGTGCAAAGCTGGAGAAATCATCTGCTGAACTGAAGATGATTTCAGATGAAATTGCTTCTCTAGACAAGAATACAAAACCTTGATAGTGCATCTCAGTGACTGACAAATTATTGTAGTATAATTTAGTTTGAGGTGTTAATGTATTGTGAAGTTTATTATATGCAGACTTTATTTTTGTAACTATTGATATTTAATCTGAACTATTGATATTTAATCTGATTATACCTCCTTGTTTGCATATTACTTAAGGATTATTGAATACTAGTCAAAGGCTTATTTCTCTGGAATTTCGAAATGGATTATGCTGCGTCATTGAATCAGAGAAATGAATAAAAAAGGTTGAGACCAAATGCAAGGCCCAGTAAATTTGTCTCATAATTAGCTGTAAAATAGACCAAGCTAGGTAGGTCAGGGGTGGGCCTTCCCCCTTTCAGGGAAAAAGTCTTTAATATAATGGAGCAAGTAACGTACCTGCTTGTACCGATTGATTATGCTTTGATAATGAATTTTAAACGTCACTACAGGTATGCATGCAAATGCTTAAAATGTCGCATTTGAAATATCACATTATATCCTTGTGGCATTCCTACTTCTCCAAGATTATAACTCCTACTTTTTTTTGCTCAGACTCCTATTTTGAATCAGAGGCTGCTAGGAGGCCAGCATTTTATATACATTATTCCAAAAGGTCCGTTTGTTTTTATATTTTCTATATTCATAAAGGCCTCTCTAGTATTTTCTGTATTCGGAAAAAGGTCTTTTAAAAATGCAAGATATAATAAACAGCAATTTTGGAGTGCTTTTACATTACAATGTCTTCTTTCTTGTTCTTTGTGAAGAAAAAGGCCTTTCTGTCTTTTTTATAAAAAGGCCTGTCATAATTTTGGTCATAAAGGCTTTAACACTTAAAGATAAAAAAACAGTAACTGTGGAATACTGTACACAATTTTCGGATGATTTTATTGAGAAACCTTACAGTGTTTTCTGTTTGAGTACTTTTACTGAGAGACGTTACTCTGTCTTGTTGTTTGTCTAACAATTACTTTGTTTTTCAGGTCAGAACAAACTCAAGCAAGATATGAAAGCAAGCAGCGGATCAGATATGGATGGCAATGAATGATGCCTCAAGAACTCTCTCAATCTCAATCAGGCCTTCTGGGCAGGAGGTGATGCCCTCTCTCTCTACCCACCAGAGTACCAGTTCTGGATACAAGTTTAATCCACATAATCATTCCGCTGCAGGCCTGCTGCACTTCCTCCTCTCTACTTTTAGGAGGACAGACATTTCGACTGTGTCCTAAAGCTGGCCTGCCTTGCTGGTACAGATGCTTCAAATTATAATTCACAGATATCATCCAGGGATAAATTACTTGGATGCAGCCAGGATGCAAATTAGCCCAGGTAAATATTTTAGTACTTTCATTGTAATTTTGGTCTTAATACGTGATTTTAAACGCTAATTCAAATAGCATTAAAATTGCTACAGTTGCTTCAGTTGCTTTAATTGCATTTTTTTGTTTGCTTTATAGTACTGCATTTTGAAAATAAGAAATTTTTCCTCTTTCAGTTTCTCGTCGCCGGAGAAGTGGCACAGGAGATGAAGGCACTGGTAAAGCCCCACAAATATAATATATGGCTGTCCACTGACCTTGGTGGACAGCCTAGTAACACCAGTGTTGTGTTGTAACAAGAAGGCTGGGCAACAGCTACTTTGATTCTTCAGTGTCAGTTTACAAGTGATTCCAGGCCCTTTTTACCTAGTTCTCTACAGGAACTACAAGATTCAGGATTTATAGACACATTATACAAGCTATATTGTAACAAGGGTCTTGTGTACATAGTACAGGCTGCTCAGCAGTAAGAAACTTGGGTATAAACCTATACTTAAGCTTACCACATACCTAAGCTTACAAGTTAATGTATATATGGAATTATTGCAAAGAAATGTTGAGTATATACAATATGTATATATGGAATTATTGCAAAGAAATGTTGAGTATATACAATATGTATATATGGAATTATTGCAAAGAAATGTTGAGTATATACAATATTTATTGTTTTTATTTTACTTGTAAAATCCATGCGGTTACACAAACTTGTAAGTGCAACCTCTATAACAGTTGGCCGAGTGCAGCAGACACATACACTTTATATTTTCCATCATACCATGTAGACCTTGGTTCATTCGTAAATACTGCATCAATTTTTCCCAGCATGCAGCACTCGAAAGCGGGATTAAAAAAAATGTTAGTTCAAGATATTGCATGCAAGATTTTATAATACATTGCTAAATAAAGATAACTGTTCTGTGACAAAAGAAAGAAAAAATTCACCAGTTGCATGAACACACCACTCGCACAGTGCTTTCATAAAGGCCTGTATGCATGCACATCTGAAGGCACCTCTCCCTTCCTCCACAATATAGCAAAAAACTGCTTACTTCCATGGCTATAGGCCTTTTAAGCTGCTTCAACAGCTAACAGCACCAATAGTCCCTGGTAGGTAGGCAGAATGACCCAGCATTAGGAAACAGTTGAATGAAGAAATCATCTTGGCAACCTCTGGGGTCCTTCCTTTCTCAATGGTGGGGCCTCATCGATCTTGCTGGTGGTGGTGTGTGTTATTCTGAAATAAAAAAAAAAATGCATATCAGGTCTTGTATACAAAATATAGTGAAGTACAGATATAATTAATTGGTTTCCCATTACTGTACTGAAAACTATTCTAATCTTGACTATGCTATCCATCTACTGAATCATTCTCATCAATTCTACAAGCAGAACAAAATCTAAATCCCTTACTCCAAGAAATAGTATATGAAAACTGATTACTGATATTTGAAAATTCAAATTTTCATTGCGTATTTGACCACTCATGTTTAGCTGATGCAGAGCATCCGTGATCTTTTAACTATATGAATTCTATTTGCTGCTTTATACATTGATTGCAAAAAATCTAGTTAGTTCTAGAACTCTCAACTGTTTAAAATCCTGCCAAACAAGTCTAAACTCACCATTCATCAACTGTATATCAGTATTTGTGTAGAATATTATGCAGCTTTTTCAATAACGTCTTCCAACAATGATTCAACAACATTTAAGAGTTCATTATTCTTGAAAGTATTCTAGGTTCCACAACTCCCGAAATCGGCTTCTTGAACCTTTCTATACAGCTGTGAACAAGTGCTGCCTGAAAGCAATAAATAATATCCCATCACATGCTGACCTGCTGAAAGAGGTTTTGATTAGTAACTGGTAAATGTGAAAGAATTCTTAATTAAAACTCTTGAGTTCACGTGGAGCTTTGGATAAAATTGTGCATTTGTATAATCATCACCAACAACCATTTAGTTCTTTTGAAAGGTTTCTTCTTAATGAATTTAAATGAAAATATTCCCTTCATACTTATTTCGCTCGTCACAGTTATTCTATAGCATACAATCCTGTACAGTGGAAAGGAAAAAAGTTTCTTGCCCAACTAATATTTGTATGCACCTATTATATAGCATACAATTCTGTACAGTGGAAAGGAAAAAGGTTTCTTGCCCAACTAATATTTGTATGCACCTATTACTAGTGTTACAGCCTACTTTCAGTTTTATTGCTTGGCACTTTGCATCACCTGTCTAATATATTTGTATAGTCACCTTAAACACATTCGAAGACTATAACTATAGTCTTTACAGTCAAGAAAACTAATGGTTATAGGCCAGTGACTTCTTGTTTATACATATATAATTTATAGGCCAATTTCACTTGATGTTTATAAATAGGTTATGGACCAATTTCGCTTGAAGCCTCCACAGTTTATCTTGCCATAACGTAACTGAAATTGGGACAACAAGAGTGATCAAATTATTCTGGCCCAAAACACCCACCACCCTTGACTACTACATCTACATCCTTTCCCTACTTAGTCAACTCTCAGAGGATCTACTATCCAGTCCTAGCTTGGTTTAAGAAGGATTCATCATGCCCTGGATCCTTAACAATGCATCCTAGGGTCCTTTCTCATTGCAAAATCTATCCTACGCTGGATAAGGTACTTTACCTTCAAGTCACATTTGGGTCATTCATCCTAGGCTGAGCTGACCTTACCTTGGGATATTGCATACTAATACTTAGCAAAATTTTCCCTTCCTTAAACTAGGTTGAAGACTGATAGGCAAATTTTCCCTTCCTTAAACTAGGTTGAAGACTGATAGGCAAATTTTCCCTTCCTTAAACTAGGTTGAAGACTGATGGGCAAATTTTCCCTTCCTTAAGCTAGGTTGAAGACTGATAGCCCTCCAGGGCTCATCTTATATCTTTGAAAGATTCGAGTTGAGTTAGGTTAAGAAGATTGGGCAGTTCTGATGAATGGTGATAAGGTTGTTCCTAACTGAAGATTTTGACTGAAGATTCACTTGGCTATATTCCCAAAGCTTGCCGTGTACAGCATGTTCCATACAGCCACTTATATACAGTAAATCCATATGCCAGCTTGGAAAATAATCCTGAAATATGATTCAACTTTGAATATCTAATATCCTAATTGGTGAAAGATAACAGTTTACCAGTGACACTTGATTTGAACAATTAGATGAAGCTACAGTTCTCAAAGAAAATTAGCAGGTGCTCAGAATAAACTAAGTTTACGATAGGAAGCTAGCGATAACATCTCAGAATGGTTGAAATAGTAATTTCGATTTTTAGACAGCAACAACCCCAAAATCTAGTTGACAATATTTTGCTTTTTATTAGACGGTCCCATTTGTTTATGACATTCCCTAGTCATAATATTATGTCATTATATAATGCAATTGAATATAAAACCTTTGTCAAAATTGACAAAGGTTTTATATACCAAATTCTCATTGACTACAGAGATATATTTTGACTAGTAGTTTGATGACACGAAGGAATAGCCACTTCCATCCAAAAATTTTTAGCAATATTCGGTGTTTATTTCTTCAAGTTAAACAAAAGAGCACATAGGCCTACGCTGTTCCGTCATCACTAACCCCTCCCACCCCCCATCCCTTTCCTCTGTCTATGCAAAAACCTCACGGAGAGAGAATCATTGACTTTGGTGAAAGTTATTCTTATGATTTTTAAACGCAAAGTTATGATTCTTATGATTTTTAAACGCAGGGGAGAAGCACTGTAAGAGTGAGTATAGCCAAAAATTTAGCTACTGGCCCAGTCTCAAAAAATGTCTTCCTTGCTAAACAGCGACCATCAATTGTTAAGAGTTGCGTAGACAAAGCGTCGGTCTATGCAAAGAAAAGACTGGGGTTGCAAGAGAAGGCTGCTAACGCCTCTCCTATGTAAAAACACCAGACAGAGCTACTCCTATTTGCAACAGTATTATAACAGTCTTGTGAAAGAACCAGTGGGTTAAGCTAGAGGCTTGATTGGCTTTAAGCCAGATGTTGAAGAGAGTATCGTATAATTCAGCCTGCTTTATAGAGTATTTTAATATATGTTGGAAATTTACATATAAAAGGACAACTTTCAAATGTCCTTTTGCAAGCCTCAACGAGCAAACGGTTTGAGTGAAAGCAAGCAGGGCAACAGACGTACAGACAGACAGACAGACAAGTGAGTGACCGAAAAACTTGACCCAACCTTCGTCGGTAAACGACTAACGAGTTAACTAACCCTACCTAGCACTTGAGGAAAACGATCTTATAATCCAAAATCCCATCAGTCACAAATTATGGAAATAAAATCTTCGGCTAGACCAACGATTCACTTCTTGCTGTGCAATTGTCACCTCCAAAAGTTCAGGAGAAGATGCAATACATTACTACCCTTAAATCTCCTTGTATTTTAATAATTTAGTTACATGTTTATTTATTTTTTTTCCTTTTCTAATAACTGATCTCCTCTTCTTTCCGTGTTTCCCATTACCTTCTTTTCCCCTTTCAAATGATCACCATAATATTCTTTTTTAAAACTGAATTTCAAGTCTATAATGGCCCTGTGGTGGGCTTCTTGTTCCCTATGAACAGGTTCATTTTCTGAATAATGATGATAATCATTCTTGCAAAGTGAAGGAAGCAGCATCTCCGTGCAATCTCTGAAGAATGGCCAACGAATAATCTTTGCAATTTAATAAGAAGAAAGCAAGTTAAAAAAAAAATAGAACTAAAGACTCTCCTGTCCTGCAGGAGCTACGATACTGACGAGAAAACACAAAGACATTTACAAAATATAAGAAGCACCTTACTTTGAAAACGTCAAGAGCGCGCCAGAGAGGGAATTATCCCTGTGGAGGGCTCTACATAAAACCAAACCAAGTGAAAGTGAAAGTGAATCTTATATAATTCACACGCTAACAGCAGGAAATTTAAGTACTGAAGTGGTAAAAATTAAGAAGAAGAATAAGTATTCCCACAACTTCGAGATATTTAAGGCAGCTTTTAGTTTCACGCTTAAAAATAATAGGACCAGTTATTATTATATGCACGATCTTTACATAAAACTTATAATCCAGCGTGCATTAAACGGAGAGAGAGAGAGAGAGAGAGAGAGAGAGAGAGAGAGAGAGAGAGAGAGAGAGAGAGAGAGAGAGAGAGAGAGAGAGAAAGGAAAACTGCGAAATCCTCTTTCGGATCGAAGTAAAAATATGCCAAATCTTGTGAGAGGGTGCGAAAGAAAGAGCAGGTAGACGAGTACTGCCATTTTATTGATGTTTTAGATTTAGCTGGCCTTGTGCCAGCACGGGCTCTTGCTCCTAAAGCAGCCCGTAAAAATTTTATTGAGAAAGCAGCCCTCTTATAAAGTGGCGTGCGGACGTCAGTACAAAGACATACAAGTGACCCGAGGTCAATTATTCACTATGCAAAACAAAGACAGGTGCATACAGACAGATAGCGTGGCAAATATAGTAAATTAAACACAAAGAGACTCTGGCACACACAATATACAAGGGCAAAAATCGACAGGTAATGAATGTACAGTTACATAGCAAAAATAGGGCTGATTACCCTGACCTGGGGTCAGGCAAAAAGGCACCGTAGAAAACGGGAGGTTCTTCACAGAAAACCCGTTTAGCGGGGACTTTACAATCTCTTCTCAATCGCAACCGGAAGCTGTGAAATGGCGGTGCCCATATCTTGCCCAGATCAGAATGAAATAAAAAAGGGGGAGACTGAGCCCAGATTATTGTCAATATTATTATAATTATTCCAGCTGTCCAAGTGGAAGGCATATACAGTATATGACCAGTGAGAAATTTTCCACTGAAACCAATGATTACTAGATACCCCTAACCGTCGATAAGATTCGGTTGTTACTGGACAATCAGACCACAAAGTTACAACAGACCTTAGAGTCTGGTTTGAGAGGCAACGGCTCAACAATGCGAATTCTGATGACATGGAAACGGAATTGGGCTCATGAAAATGGACAAGGAACACTCGAGAGTAAGTTCTCTCTAAACGTGATCAAGACCACCTTTGGAAAACAATTAAATTTGAGCAAATCCCGATGTACGTACAACATCCGGAAACTCAGTTTGGTAACGCCATTCTTTCCCTCAGGAGAGGTGAGGATTTTGAACAGCCAGGAGGAAAAATTTTGCATATCCGGATTAATTAAGTAGTAAGTAGGATTGTAATGTGTCTGCACTGTACATGACCAAGCGTCAATGAAACTTGCAACAAACCTAGGCCGTCTGGGGTGAGATGGACTTGGGACCCGCAGAAACTATGAAACCAGATCACTAAGGCCTAATACTGAAGTAGTTAACGTCTAGTTGACGTTTACAAGAAATCTATGACAAATACAAATGAAATTCTTGAAATTTCCTTTCTGCCAACATCGAATCAGAAGCTAAGAATCAGCCAATGCTAAGGTTTGGCGACCCACAATTAATGGAAGATAATAAAGCATACAATCCCAAAAATGAGTGCTCAGAGACATACAATAGCCTTTAGAGGTCTGGTGTGAGGGGCAACTGATATGATGGTGCATTTCGAGAAGCCAGAAAGGTGATCGATTGACAGGGTAGACAGACACGGATGAATGGACAGTAAAGTATCGTACCATGCTGTGGATCCACTATCAATATGATACTTACCTTAACCCAATAGTGAACAGAGAGAGAGAGAGAGAGAGAGAGAGAGAGAGAGAGAGAGAGAGAGAGAGAGAGAGAGAGAGGCATTCATGAACATGTTCAACATCAAAATTCAGCAATCACAACTGCCAAATGGAAAGGGACGGAACCCCGACAGTGTCTGACCACAATTTGTTAAGTCGAAGGCAAATGCATTTTTTTTTTAATACGGAACCCAGTGGACTTATTCAACTTTCTACCCCGCCAAGGGGTTGACGTTGACGCACAAAAGTATATTACGACAGTGGCCTATAATGGAAGATGGAATTTCATAATCGATGTGAGACGATAACTATACGACCAAGGAGGAAGAAGGCGGCAATAAGGAAAGACTTATCTTATTATAAGGTCTACAGCTATGAATTTGCAGACTCCAGGAAACTGGAGTCATACAAGTAAGTGAGTTGACACTTGGTACCAACTAAATCATTCACTTCTTTATCAGGTTATCAGAAAGGAAGGGAAAGGAAAAACTTCTAAAAACTGCTCCCTACAAATCGGTTACACCGGATTTCACCTGCAAACTACATTCACCTCTCGGAAACGGTGGTAACTTCGTCGAGGCCGTCTGGGACGGGTAGAGGATGATTTGCGCCTTCTACTGGCGTTGCACACACACACACACACACGCACACAGAACCAACAGAGAGAGAGAGAGAGAGAGAGAGAGAGAGAGAGAGAGAGAGAGAGAGAGAGAGAGAGAAAGCTGTTTTCTGTTGCCACCAGAACACCAAGGCTGTTTTCTGTTACTACCAAGAGCCGTTTTCTGAGGGAGGGAGAGAGAGAGAGAGAGAGAGAGGGGGGGGGGGGGAAGGGGGGTGTGAAGTCAAGAGGCAGCAATGTAAACAACAAAGCATTTAATTAAAAGGAATCAAGAACTAAAAACTTTTCTTTATTAGTTTTGAATTGGACGGGAAAGCAGCCACTCCTGCTTCAGTACCTGATTATTATTATTATTATTATTATTATTATTATTATTATTATTATTATTATTATTATTATTCAGAAGATGAGGCCCATTTTTATGGAACAAGAAGCCCACCACAGGAGTCACTGACCTGAAATTCAAGAAGCTTCCAAACAGTATTGAGGTGTTCATTTTAAATAAGTAACACAAGTTAAGAGGAAATATAAAAAATAAAAGATTTGTTATTAGAAAAACAAATTAATAAATTAGATAAAAATATAAGTAAATTACAAAATACAAAGAGACTTGCTTGAGGGAAGTAGTGCATTGCATCCTCGTTGAACCTTTGAGGTTCCAACAGCACAACCTCCTCCTCCTCCTCCTCCTCCTCCTCCTCCTCCTCAGCAGGAAGAGAGAGAGTTGTCCCACAGTCCTCCAGCAGTGTGTGGAGGAGGAGGAGGAATAAAGGACCTCTGGAGAAGTTCGACAGCGAGGCACAATTACACTAAGATTGATTTCGGACAATCCGGCAGTAAAGCCAAACGATAGGGAGGGGGAGGGGGAGGGGGAGGGGGAGGGGGAGGCGATTTCAGCCCTTCCTTGCTCTAGACAGTGAAAAGGGCGGCGTTGGAATGGTCTGAAAGCAAGATTGAAGTAAGGAAGCAGAATGGAGTTAAAGTAAAAGGTTAAAAAGTGTAGATGCAGCTTATAGGGACCGCAAGGACTCTGCAGGCAACCTTGAGTATTGCCTACAGTGCACCACGTGAGGTGCACTGATAGCTCTATCCCTCTGCGGAGAAAAACTACTTAAGTCTTTAGCGAATGTGTGTTGACTCTAACTTACTCACAAACCTACTCTGTGATACATACACACACACACACACACACACACACACATTTCATCGTGGGCTCAAAGAATATAATAGAGAGAGAGAGAGAGAGAGAGAGAGAGGAGAGAGGAGAGAGAGAGAGAGAGAGAGAGAGAGAGAGAGAGAGAGAGAGAGACTTACACTAACATCCAGGATTCAAGGGGGAACTTCGGCTGCATATAAATAAAAATATCCCAGTTTTCAAAGATTGCCTTTCAGGGTTTTGCATTTGTAACTAAATATAAAAACGCCTAATTCCAAACCTTTCCTATAAACAAAGATCCAATCTCCACGACGTAAAGAATCTGCTTTCAAAAAGTTCCGTCTGCCTACATTCATAAGCAGCACAGCTCATGAAAAGTAGGTAGACCTACAACGAAACTGTGGTATATGCTTACAATTCTATGAATAAAATCTTTCGAGATGTTTACCTGTATTAAAAATTCAATCTACCTTGAATTCCGAAAACAAATCTTTCCAAACTTTGACCCAGTTTGGAAAAACACGTTTGCTATTCGACGGAAAATGCTGATTAAACCCCCCAACCCCAAGATAAAAGTTGTTAGCAAAACACGAGTAAAACTCTCTCTCTCTCTCTCTCTCTCTCTCTCTCTCTCTCTCTCTCTCTCTCTCTCTCTCTCTCTCTCGGTACACTAGAGGAGTCCAGGGGGTCCTAAAAGAGAGAGAAAGATATAAAATGCTGCGGTTGCCACGATGAGTCTACATAACACCAGCCAGCTCATTCCACCAACTTAATTTTTTGTTTATAATCTCGACCACCAAACTAAACACCAACGACAACATAGCACATGTTCACCCTACATGGCGCCTTTTTTTTTTATTTATAACGCCAGCTCTGTCTACTATTTACCAAATCATGACGAAGAACACTGAAACAAGCTTGAAAACGGGGAAAAGTGTTTTGCTCAACTGTACGCCAGACAGCATTTTTGAGTGCGGCTGCCTCCATACGGTACTACAGACACAAGATGTCTTTCCGGAAATAAATTGGCGTCATTATGTGTGACATAGGCCTAGCGATTGTACAAAAAAATAGAGTCAGATCAAGAGGCCACTGGATGAATATATACAAGAACGAATAACAACTAATAAATGCAAAACGAAAATTATTCCCGAGTCCTAGAATAATCCATCAAAAGCAATCCTCTGTTCTCAGATCTATCGTGGAAACTAGTGGAATGGTACTGAATTACAAATATCTCCCCCCCAAAAAAAAAAAAAAAAAAAATATATATATATATATATATATATATATATATATATATATATATATATATATATATATATATATTGCAAGATATAATAATTTACAACAATGACTGGCACTGGTGCAAGAGGCAGCGTGTCGCTGGGGCATAAAAGCAAACATTCTGTTGCAAGAGAGAGAGAGAGAGAGAGAGAGAGAGAGAGAGAGAGAGAGAGAGAGAGAGAGAGGAGAGAGAGAGAGAGATTTTTAGCAAGTCTAATTTCAAATTTATCCTATAAACAAAAACCCAATCTCCGCCATGTAGAGAATCTTCATACCATAAGTTCAGTCTGCTTACATTCATAAACAGTTCAACTCTTGACACTTGGTAGACGCACGACGCGAAACTATGGTCCATGAATCACATTTTATGAATAAAACCTTTCAAGATGTTTACCTACACCCGAAAAATTCAGTCTGCCTTCATTTCCTGTAACTACACTTTCCAAACTTTGGCCCACCTTGAAAAACGTCTTTCATTACACAGAAAATGCTGATTAACCCTTTGGTGAAGTTGTTGCAGAAAAATGTGAAACCACCCCCACCCCTAATCTCTCTCTTCTCTCTCTCTCCCTCCTCACGGTACACAGGAGGGAGTAGGGGAGGGAAGGAATGGTAAAGGGGCATGTTTCGAATCAGCGCCCCACTAGGGCCAAACCATTGTTGTGACACCCGCCCAATATTTGTGTGTGCAAAAGAACAGACAAACCCATTTCAACAACAAGGCGTGCAGTCCACGGAGAAGGAATTCGCAAAGTTTAATAAATATGCAAAATGAATTTTCTTAGGTATTATTCTTCAAGAGAGAGAGAGAGAGAGAGAGAGAGAGAGGAGAGAGAGAGAGAGAGAGAGAGAATTGCCACCTACTCTCACGTGCTTGGTTATGTCAACTGTGAAAACAAACCGCAAAAAAGTTGTGTGACCAGTAGACCTAAACTTCTGACTGGAAGTAGGGCCTAGAATAGAAGCCAAACAACACTGCCTGTACAGAACCTAACTACTATAGAAACTGATCACTGTAGGCCAACATGAAGAACTGCTCTTCACCAAGCACTGTAGAAACGGAGTTGTTCGCTATCCTATTCATAACTTCATCTAATTCCTAACAAAGAAGCGAGCTTCCCCAGGGAGCTTCATCCACAGTCAGAAATGTCAAAGTTCCGTCCAATTTCGTTTTCAGTCATCCAAGATCTCAGCTCTTCCTTCCACTGCTCAGGGTCTAACCACCAAGGGTCACAAAGAGGCCCGATTGCCCCCAGTGGAGCAAGTCAATTCTAAACGAGTAAACAGAAGGGACAGGAATCATGACAACAGCTCATTTTCCAAACTAAAACTCCCCAAAGAGAGCATAGCGCACGTTAAGCCTACATTGTGCCTGTTATTAAATAGTAAAGCTCTACTATTTAACAAATCATGACGAAAACCCCGAAAAAACATCAAAACACGTTAAAGCTTCTTACATAACCACTCTACTCTGCACCAGAGAGTATTATTATTCTGAGTACGCCTGCCTCCATGTGGAACAAAATAAGACGACTTTACGGGAAACCAAATGCTGTCTCAACATGTAAGAAATTGGCCTAATGACTCTGCAAGAATATAATCGGATGACGAGGCCACCGGATGAATGTAAAAGACCACGAGAGACCCATAAAAATTATTCTTAGTAGAACAATCCATCACAAGCAGTTCTCTATTCTCTGGTCTATGTTGTCCAACACGGGAATGGTGCTGAAGTACAAACTCAGCACAATGGTTTCACTTATCATAATTTACAACAAGACACTCTGCAGTGAGCAAAGACCACAATTCTGTAGCACGAGAGAGAGAGAGAGAGAGAGAGAGAGAGAGAGAGAGAGAGAGAGAGAGAGAGGAGTCCTTATTCAGATTCCAGTCAGGACATTGTAAGAAAAAGCTACAAAGAGGTAGATTAAGAACCAGGAAATAACCAGTTATGACAAAATCCCGCCCAGCAGTTTATGTCAAGTTTAAACCATAAAACTTACAAGACTTGACTCTTGTTTATTACTCTAGATTCAAGTTTTTAAAGCCAATTTCATTGGAGATTATCAGCAGCCAAAAATCATTCTTTATACTTTATGATGCCTCGAGCCAGGAAAATCTACCACTCAATAGAAGACACGATCTTGCTTCAACTTAAAACAAAAATGAATGAAATGGACGTGGGGTCAAGAGGCAGCAGCGTAAATATCAAAGCTTTTAATCCGAAGGAATCCTGCACCAACTATCTTTCTTTATCGGGTTTTAATTGAGTTTGAAAGCAGTCCCTGCTGCTTCAGTAAATAGAGAGCCTAAACATTGTTTCGACAGCGAAAATCAACTTGAGGAAAGTGATCAGTGAGTGAATGTGTCCGCTGTGCATAAAGAAGCTCGAAGTATCTCAGTAACTCACAAACACAATCTGTAATGCACACACACTCTTCACAATGTTTGTTGTGTGTGTATCCCATGTGAGAGAGAGAGAGAGAGAGAGAGAGAGAGAGAGAGAGAGAGAGAGAGAGAGAGTAGTATTAAGATGCCGATCCCACTAAACTTCAAATTCCCAAACAAGGCGCGAGGTGAATCAACCTACACAGTACTTTGTCGTCATGTGATTCTCCCAACTGCTGGCATGAAACACCTCCATAGTATACTAAACGTTACAGTTTTTTAATTTTTATTTTTGGCCTGTTAGTTGATTTAGCTGCTGTTATGAGGATTATAATCATCCTTTAGTGTATCCTGAGCCTGTCCACCGCGTCATTCATTTTTGGTGATCATCCCTGACAGCATAAGCTTGTTGAAGGACAATATTCGGTCCTGTGAGCAAACAGCACTGGGGATTTTCATATCGTCTTGCATGGAGGCAAGAGTGAATGATGTGAGTGCCGGAGTGGAATGAATCAAACGGTGATTTCATCTCAGATACCAAAAACGAATTTTGTGCTACGTCACAGATATTCGTGTAATGGCGTAAGCTGTGAAAAGCACACCTGGCCTGCACGCTTGCCTTACTGTGTACTGAAAATTAGACACACACAACTTACAGTTCAAGAGGGTTACTCTGAAAACTAAAATCCTCTGCTGTTGTTATAACGTTCTAATTCCATTAAAACAGAGAGAGAGAGAGAGAGAGAGAGAGAGAGAGAGAGAGAGAGAGAGAGAGAGAGAGAGAGAGAATCTGATAAGATAATCGGGTTATTTGTGTTAAGATGTTGTAAAAATATGATTTTAAAGATGATTATCCATCGAAACAGTGCCCTAACACCAAAGGACATCATTCGTTATTTAGGTAAAAAAACGGTGTGTGTGTGTGTGTGTGTGTGTGTGTGTGTGTGTGTGTGTGTGTTTGTGTGTGTTTGTGTGTGTGTGTGTGTACATGAGAGAGAGAGAGAGAGAGAGAGAGAAGAGAGAGAGAGAGAGAGAGAGAGGAGAGAGAGAGAGAGAGAGAGAGTAAATTGCAGTACTGTGTCATAATTTACAAGAAGCTGAACTACGTTGGTTCAATATATAAACGCTTCCGAACTTGACTCTCTCTTGGCAAACACTGTCGATAATCATTATCAAAGATTTTTTCATAAATATAACCTACGATAATTCCATTCAGTCATCTGTGAAAAGGAAGCACTGAATTCTGGAAAGCAATCAAAAGCACTACCATAGGTATCAGGAAACTCCAGCGCACCACTCTTGTTTAAAATTGCAAACCAAAATCAACACCATTAAACTGAAACTGCAGAGAGAGAGAGAGAGAGAGAGAGAGAGAGAGAGAGAGAGAGAGAGAGAGAGAGAGAGAGAATGTCACAGCAGTGTATTGCGATATAAAGTTAGTAACTACAAGTCACTGCACTAAGCATCTTCATTCAAAACTTGTTACTTGTGAATGTTCTCACCTGGATAAGCACTAGATCAAAATTGCCATTTGCCCAACAGAGCCTCACAAACGACAACCCAGCCACCACCAGTCAGTCAAATGTTGAAATCAAAATCATCATTAATTATAAACTTGACAATCATCATTATTATGGCAGCCTAAAGAGACCTCTACGTTATTCCCAGGCTGAGGTTCCTGAGACCAGCCAAAAATATTTGGCCTTTAGTGGAAAGTGACGACAATTGGAGAGGCTGCTGGTCAGGAGGGCAGCCCCCAGGCGCCGTGACTCCCTACAGAGAACTCGTGAAAACCACCAGGCAGAAAACCAAGACTGTGTCTGTGGCCGAGGAGGAGGAGGAGGAGGAGGAGGAGGAGGAGGAGGAGGAGGAGGAGGAGACGCTGCTTTAAAAACCCTCTGGCCATGCTGACCCCCACAGGAGGTCCCTTCTCCTCAGAAGGTCTTTCCTATCTCTCACAGAATCCAATCATTTGATGCAAACAACAAGGCCAACCAACTGGTAATATCATCACAAAAATCTGCTCATTTTTAGTCATCATGTGAACCAACTGACTAACAAACAAAAAACAAACAAAAAATACTCCTTGGCAAAAGTAATGAAGACATCAAGTCACTCCCTGACTGACTAGATACTATCAAGGATGTCTTGTGTTCTTCCAAGATGTAGCACCATAGGTTATGAGGAGCGCGGGACAGGGAGGGAGGGACCCTCAATGTAACTGCATCGTTATTTCAAAAAAAAAAACTGAGAATGAGCCCCTAATTCTTACCCATGTGCCCCAATGCAAACGAGTAAGAGCATTTCATACCTGTGGGTCCCAAAGCAAGTGAACAATAGACCTCTTAATGTTAAAAGAAGGTAAAAAGGTGAAAACAGCCACGGGAACACTCACTTTTGCCAAGCTTCTTGTTGAACGATGTCATGGGATGCCAGGGGTGAGCAACTTCCAGTGTAGGCAGCAGCAGCAACCTAAAGAGAAAAGAATACAGATCAATAATGTGAAAAGCATACACATCTAGATACACAGATAAGAGCAAATATATCACATACGAGACTTACGCTTTGTTAGAGTGACAAACGCAAAAGCTGATATTTCGGAAAATAATGGGAAAACAAATCAAAATGAAAATGAAAAGAGGGACACTGACCATATTTTGACAACCTTCCTGAGAGAGCAGTCCTTCCCTTCCCAGGGCTCTTGATGTAAGCCGAAGGGGAGGCCAAGGTATTCAGATGGGGCTCTTCTGCATCGCCCTGCAAATAAAACAGTCCTTATCAGGAAATTAAATAAAAAATTATGACAACCCTCTCAGCAAACACACTCACACCCCCTAAAATACTAAACAGTAAATATAAAAATACAATGTGCTTGCATTAAGAATTATACGTAAAATCACATGATAGATTTCCCGAGATTAAATATGAAAAGTATAATAGACACACACACACACACACACACGCGCGTACATATAAATATGGGCGCTTTCGTCCTCACTCGGTAACGAGCGACAGTAATCTAAAGACCACAGAGAAAATAAACTTGGAGCTAAAACTGACTGACAATGTTAGAATCTGTTCTGTTCTGTTCTGTTCTGTTCCTCAACAAGGGAAAATTGCAGCAGCGTAAGATGACTGCATTCCTAAAGACACCAAAAGCCTCGAAAAACGCAGCAGTCCCATAAAGCTGACGTGTGAATGAGACGCCCACATCGCCTCGCGATAACACTTCACCACAACCGCCCACAGGGAACCATTGAATCTCCTCCTCCTGTTGTATTAGTGGAGGGAACAGGCTGACGTGACAGGAACGGACGGACGGACAGAGACAGGCAACAGGCAGGGCTCGCTTACACACGGCAACACTAACAAACACCAACACTTGCAGCAACAAACAAAATAATTACTAATCAACAGCCACTTGCCGAAATCACAGGAAGCGCTCCAGCCTGACTGGCAGGACTGGTGGTTAACTACAGTATGAACACTCCCTCAATACTCTCTGTTCACTTCTTATCTTTAAAGGGATGACTTCAGCAACGCTATTAAAAACGACGCTGAAATTATCATAACAGCCTCTGGTTATCCCTCAACAGACTAAAAGCCCCTGAGAGAGAGAGAGAGAGAGAGAGAGAGAGAGAGAGAGAGAGAGAGAGAGAGAGAGAGAGAGAGAGATCCCTGTAACGAAGACAAACACTGGGTTTAACCCTCAAAGTACACACCTGAGTGTGCTTTAATATTCTCACAACATAAATTCCGTTCGGCGAAGAGGTCGATCGAACCAAGTTTCACGAAGCCTCATTCAGGGATTAAGGAAGACCTGTGTATATACATATATATATACATATATATACATGTATACACATATATATACATATTTATACACATATACATACATCTATACATATACATGTATGCATATATACACATACATACATACATATACATAATACACACAATATATATATATATATATATATATATATATATATATATATATATATATATATATATATATATATATATATATATATATATATATATATATATATATATATATATATATATATATATATATATATATATATATATATAGGGACTTATTTCACAGGGCATAAACTGGTGTCATCACTCTCACCATAGGCAAGGGGGTCCTTTCAATATAACGCGAGTACATTTCAAGAACCTTGACTCTGCGATGAAACGGCTCCCTCGGTGACCACAGTCAGCGACAATAACTCAGGAAATATTCGAAACAACAAAATACTGCCGGCTAAAACAACTCCGGGTCTTTCATTAATTACTCAACACTTTGTTTCCCAAGAGGTCGAAACCCTCCTCCCCACCCCCCAACGGAAGGGGAAGGAGGTGTCACACTCGGTCACTCTCTGATCTCTGAAGCCAAAGAAAGGAGGCCAGAGGCAACATTCCATCGAGTGGAAAGACAGCCCCTTCAGCAGAAAGGCTGTTCATCACTGTTGTCGTTCGATTATGTCCCTTTTCCCGAAAGTAAGTGAAAATGGCACTGCATTTTATGGGAATAGTATTTATACTTTTTTCTGTTCACTGCCAGACATACTCAAAGACAAGCCCCCGACCCCCTCCCCTCCCGTCAATGTCACTGCCAATTTCAAGTAATTAGGAAAGAATAAAACCTGGCTTTACATTTCATTTTGGCTTTCGTGGTTTTTTACCTAATTACTTGAACAAACAGATACTGAGCTTTAACATCTCTCTCTCTCTCTCTCTCTCTCTCTCTCTCTCTCTCTCTTTGCACCTAAAGATTTACTGACTCAGCTATGACCTCCACAGAGAGCTCTGTAGACATCAAAGGCCTACTGCAGCTTCTAGGCACACGAGCAGAATGCCTTCACCAAGACACACTCGCTAACTTCTCTCTCCTTTAGCAAATGATGGAAACTGGAGTTCTGTTTATACACGCTTCTGATTGTTTACTGTTGGACATTTACTGTCTGTACCAAGTCTTTGTGGAGCTTCTGTTACAGAAATTTAACTCGTAGCGATTGAGCATGCTCACGGTCGATTCGGTTCTTAAAATATAACGCAAAAGATGGATTTATGATACGCTGTACTGTAATACAGGTTCAGTATTCTCGTAGGAATTACACGAGGTTCAGGATTTATTTGGGAAAGAATACCTTCAGTTCAGTTATTTCGTCAAAGTCCAGTTACCCAAGAATGCGTCGACCGCTGTCCGAAAATATCTACAAAGAATTCTACGATGAGGAGTTGCCTTGTGAAGCGTGGAGCAAGGAAATGGCATCAGTAGTCGAAATTCCTGGGAAAGTCAATAGAATGAACGACTTGGAATTGCCAAAAAAGGAAGTGCTGTGGGTCCTGTCCTCATCAACTGCTCATTTGATTAAAAGTCTGGACAAATCTTGCCAAAAATTGGGAGATTAAGACACCTTAGAATCTTAGAGCAACTTTTCATTATTGAGTTTGCTATTTCTGATTGTTGTACATCTACAGCAATTTATTGTGGAGCTCCTCGGCGTCAGCAAAAGTGGCTGTGCTTCTCTCTCTCTCTCTCTCTCTCTCTCTCTCTCTTTCTCTCTCTCTCTTTCTCTCTCTCTCTCTCTCTCTCTCTCTCTCTCTCTCTCTCTCATGAATAATACAACCTGTTTTGATCGGAAAAATTTGCAGTGGAATTGAAAACCTGATAGCGAAGAAAAGGGATTACAGAATGAACTTATCAGGTTCGAATTGAAATTAAAATTACGAATGGAAAAAGTATGAACTAAAAAATGCTTCAAAATATTAAAAAGAAGAAAAAACGCGCGATAGTAACTGCCCAGAAAACGTACAATATGAGGTCTCACTGAGAGTCCGTCCGTCCGTACGGCCTCAGTCTCTAGGGATTAAGAGGAGCACTACTGTACCATGGTTAGTGTTAGTGCCTTCCCTCCACAGTGACACACACACACACACACACCTATCTTCATTTGAAAGGCCTGAATGAAGAACAGCCTTGAACAGAAGCGGAAGCTCCGTTCATTTCCTCTCCATTTCTAGAGGATCGACTGTCATGTTCGATCATTATATCCCGCCGCAGGACATTTCATTCAGAATCTTTCTTCTGCCTCAAGACTGGCGAAGTTACATTGGTCTACCTTTAGGAATTAAAGGGCTCATTAATTTATCATTCATTGGTTCGAGGGCTGATGCTTCATTTTGGGGAGATATCCATTGTTCCTTGTGTTGACTTATATATATATTTTCTTTCATAGAGATCCTTTCATGGAATGGATTAATCCAAGGCTACTGACCCAAAACTATAATTGTTTCTTCCTCACCATCGCCTTAGGATAAACGCAGATATGGCAACACGTGAGGAAAGCGGTGTCACATTGTCTTAATAAATATTTTCTTATTCTATTTCTACCAGTATTATTATCAAAAAACTTCCCTCAGTTATAATGAGATGTGTTTCTTAAATAAAGCCCTTTTTTAAAGAATCGAAAGGGAGTCTTCAATAGCCTTATTTGCACGATGAGGAAAGTACATTTGGCATCGCTCTTTCACTCCCCCCCCTCCCCCCGAGACCCACCTTTGACCAAATACGATGGGTAGACTATAGGAAGCAGAATCGCCATTGCATAAGGATTTTCTGCTTGCAAGACCTGATCAATTTAGCCCAACAAGTTATGAACTCCTTTCACAGCTATTTGATTCCATGCATACTGCACTGAAGCACCGCTCTCCAGGTTGAAATTCAACATGACCGGCGATGCAACACTCATGACTGAATGCCAAACTTGACCCAGGTACGCTGTCACTCTCCTTTGCCCTGGTCTCGGGATCCTCCTTAGCTCTGGCATTTATCGATAGCAGAAACAGGTAGTTTTATATAAACCATATGAAAGTCAGCGCCCTTCAGAAGGAACACATTGTCACAGCCCCTCGTACTGGGATAAAATTCCTCATCAGAGGCCTTTGGAGAGCAACATTTACAAGTCTGTCACGGAACTAACACACCTCTGACTGGAACGAATCACCACTTGTGTGTGACCAGAAAACTATGCCTCTGACGCGTCTTTATTCGCGGAGTTCTCAACCACTACACTTTGATTAACTCACCTCAGTCAACGCTATTAATATCTATCCTCGATCTCGTTGTCACAAAGCCTCATTGACGGAGGCCACAAACAAACATGCTACAGTCCGACTGAAAACCTTAACCCAGAATGCTTTTGGCCAATCACAAGAGTCCATGCAACTCCCTTCGAACTGGAGAGGCGAAAGCGACTCCTGATTGGCTCTGAGAGAGAGAGAGAGAGAGAGAGAGAGAGAGAGAGAGAGAGAGAGAGAGAGAGAGAGAGAGAGAGAGAGAGAGAGCGAGAGACTCATTTAATGTGGATCATCCCTTCAATATTCTTTTGTAAATGACAGGAGGGAAAATGTGTCGAGAGCTACGAACGAAGGAAACGAGTCCAAGAGGAAACAGTCGAATTCCTCCTAGTCCCACTTTGCCTTTACTTGAGGTCTTCCAGACCCTCTCTCTCTCTCGGTCAGTTCCAGAAACCACTGGACGGACGGACATGAAAAGGCGATGTCATGAGAAATAGAGACCAGCGCCTTCCTTCATTCCTGCCAACCTGCACACCATCTTATCCCTTCCCTCTGGCCTGGCAACTGCACCTTAGATACTCGTATTTTCTAATTCCCTGTGGTCTGGCAACTGCACCGTCGATATTTTCTAATTGCCTGTGGTCTGGCAACTGCACCGTCGATATTTTCTAATTGCCTGTGGTCTGGCAACTGCACCTTAGATATTTATTACTTTCCTTCACCAAACTTCTCATTTTCTAAACCACGTCTCACTGCTGCCGTTGAAGGGGTTTATAAGTAAGGTCATCGTCGATGGTAATGCATTTAGGTGCAGAGAGAGAGAGAGAGAGAGAGAGAGAGAGAGAGAGAGAGAGAGAGAGAGAGAGAGAGTTGTTAAATGTTCAGCATTTATTTTTTCAATTAATTAGGAAAAATACCCTAAGGTTTTACAATTTATTTTGGCTTTCGTCTTTTTTACCCAATTACTTGAAAAAAAATAGTGAGCATTTAACAGCAGCCTCTCTCTCTCTCTCTCTCTCTCTCTCTCTCTCTCTCTCTCTCTCTCTCTCTCTCTCTCTCTCTCTCTCTGTATCTAATGATTTAAGATTTATTTCTATTGACCATGACCTACAAAGAAGCTAAGCATAATTGTAGCATCTTAGGATTCCTGAAAGGTAAGACATCCCCCCCCCCTCTCCCAATGCTCCCAGGAATTGTATCATTCAAACTTTCTTTCTATTTTATTCTCCTACATGAAGCCTTCAGCACTTACGATGGACATAAGGTCATAATGAGGACAGCGTGAGTGAGTGAGTGAGTGAGTGTGTGAGTGCGCAATCAGGTGGTAGACTAAACTGTACCTTCAGGTATTCTTCCAGCTCCTGTGTGCGCATTTGAACCAGAATTGATACAATAATAAAACCTTTTGATTTAGGCGAGGGTTGAAAGGGGTTGGGGGTGGGAGGTTCATCCATGTTCCTCTCAAACAACCTCCCACCCCAAAAACGAAACAAATTGCAATAGGGATAAATGAGTCTGCTCTCGTCTGTCGCCGGGCTCTTTCACCTGAGCAGACAGACAGACAGACAGGCAGAGGAGTGAGAGGAAATAAGACTAAAACAAAGAGGCTGTCAGTCAGTCAGTCAGTCAGTCAGTCAGTCAGTCAGTCAGTCAGTCAGGAAAAGAAATGTTGCTGCAGCGAGTCTCAGGAAGCAGAAGGGTCTGGGAAGGAAACGATGCTTTAGTCGGAGAGGAAAAAATAAAAAAAGAGTTTCAGTCTTAAGAAAATGAAGATGGAAAAGAAAAAGGGAATGACAGAGAACATAGAACTTAGGCCGAAGACCAAGTGCTGGGGCCTATGAGGTCATTCAGCGCTGAAACGGAAATTGACAGAAAAAAGGGTTGAAAAGTTAAGTGACAGGAGGAATCAAAGCAGTTGAAGAAGAAGCACTATGAACCAATTGTTGGGAGAAGATGGAAAGTAAGATGGAAGAAAGAAAACGAATGGAGGTACAGTAAAAGGAACGAAAGGGGTTGCAGCTAGGGGCAGTTGAATAGACGCTGCAAAGAACCTTATGTAATGCCTACAGTGCACCGCATGAGGTGTAGTGACGGCACTACCCCCCTATGGAGACTTTCCTGAAGAGATGAGAAAGAAGGGAATGGCATCGCATCTATCTTCGGTGGTCTCGGTTTAATGCTGTATGAACCGCGGTCCATGAAACTTTAACCACAGCTCGGTGGTGGCCTATCCTATATCACTGCCAGAAGCACGATTATGGCTAACTTTCTTACATAATATGAAAACTATTGAGGAGGCTAGAGGGCTGCAGTTTGGTATGTTTGATGACTGGAGGGTGGATGATCAACATACTAATTTGCAGCCCTCTAGCCTCCTCGGTAGTTTTTAAGACCTGAGGCCGGACAGAAAAAGTGCTTAGGGACAGACAAAGCCATCACAGTACTGTAGTTTTCTTTTCAGAAAACTAAAAACTGAAATGGCACCAACATTCACAGTGCTGTCACTTTAAACTGCCACAGAATAAAGAAGATTCCTTAATAAAAATTTCAGCCACCAGAAGAACTTCAAATCACAGCAAAGACTTTGGATTCACTCGATTCAATCTCACCATCACAAAGGGAGGAGGAGGAGGAGGAGGAGGAGGAGGAGGAGGAGGCGGAGGAATACTTACTCAATTTACCTTCGATCGCTGAGTAACAAAGGGAGTGAGGCTGAAGGTTTATTTACCCTTCAGCCAATATGGTGGATATATACTGAGGGAAAGCAGATAGATGGGATTTTAATCATTTACTTACATTTCCATTTATTTATTTATTTGTTAATTTATCTCTTTTCCTAATAACTGATCTCCTCTGTCTACATTTCCCTTCGAATGAACACCTAAATACTCTTTGGAAAGTTGAATTTCAAGTTGCTGGCCCCTGTGGTGGGCTGCTTCTTCCATATGAATAGGGTTTTTCATCTTCTGAATAATAATAATAATAATAATAATAATAATAATAATAATAATAATAATAATAATAATAATAATGAGATGATGTCTCAACACCGACATAGTGGGACGACGTAGGGGGAGTCTCTGAGTAACTGTGGTCTCACTGAAGACCTCTGGCTGATCAGGCCAAGGAAGGAAGGAAGGAAGGAAGGAAGGAAGGAAGGACGCCTTCACAAGGAACACCATTAATGACCTTCAGAAACCAGTTGATGTCCTTTTCAGTGCACTTGACATGAAAGCGCTTGACCCACCTTACTCTCATAAACAGGTTTTGTCAACAAACCAAAGGTACAGGATAAATATCTACACAAAATATCCTCAGAACGACAGACCTAATATGCAGTATGGAATCCGAGTCAGACCTTGAATGGAGCTGGGTTCACAACAGTGCTCCTTCCTGACCCTCTCTGTCACTGTGCAAATATTTAAGATGACATTCTGTTAAAGAGTTGAGACTTCTTCAATCCTGTGTCAACTTTATTCATCTCTTCCTATCTTGAGGGTCGTGCTTTCACATAGTAATAACTCTAATAACTCCACACAACAACCTTCAGTAGAGTCAGTCAGTCAGTGTTTACAGCACAAAAGATCTGTGGGATTTTTTCATGGGATGTAGATATTTGTGCACTCACATCTACTCTTGATTCGAATGGAATGCAATATAGAATTTAGGCCGAAGGCCAAGCACTGGGACCTATGGGGTCCTCCAGCACTGAAAGGGAAACAGAGTTTTGAAAGTTTTGAGGAGGCTCTCGCAGTTGAAGAAGCACTTTGAATCAATTGTTAGAGAGGGTGGAAAGTCAGACGGAAGGAAGTGAATATGAATGAAGGTACAGTAAATGGAGGGAAAGAGGTTGCAGCTAGAGGTCGAAGGGACGCTGCAAAGAACCTTATTAAGTAATGCCGTCAGTGCACCTCACGCGGTGCACTGCAGGCATTACTTACCGAGTTCAGTCGTGTACTGGTGCCCAGACTTAACTTGGTGTTGGTTAATACTGTATTCTTAACGGCAGGAGGTCCCTTCACTCATTTTGATGCCCAATTTGTTGTTCCTCCTCCTGCATCGTTTTCGTCTCAACTCAACTGAAGAAGTCGTTTCAGCACATCTATCTATCTATAAAGCCCATTTGATAGAACCCAGTCCTTTTCCACACAAACAATTTAAACACTAAAGCTGATCATTTCAGACTTTGACGACATTGGTCATCAAAATTGTTGCACTTGTGTGTTTGCATAAAGGCGCTCATGCGACGCTTATACAACATTTGTCTCTTGCAACTAAATCGAACCTGATATCATTCAAGTATCCAGGGCCTTTGACAAAAATGCAACTCTTATTTAGTCATTTCTCTGTTTTTTTGTTCTTAATAATTGCAGGATTCTAATGGGATCTGTCGCCCAGTGGCTGTCGGCCTAAGAAACCGGAGATCAGCACCTGCCCTATGAGCCTCCAGAGGCCCAGGAGGACTTTCACTCATGTGACAACGAAAACTTGACTTACTGCGTTGACTTCGCAAATTTAAGTTTCTAAGGCTCTATTTAAGTTCCATATTTATTTCGCTATGCTATTTTACGAAATGAAAAAATGACTAGATTAAGAGGCTCGGCCAAATGGTTCCTAAAAGCTGGCTGACGACAATGTCTACTGCAGACGCTTCTCAGTTCTCAGCTGAGAGATGATTCGGTTTGCTGATCTATGAAGCTTTTTGGATTTAGCGTCAGTAATAAAATCTACTAATTTTTTTTTTTTTTTTACTAATGACTTGACTGAGTTTATCAATGACCATGAGTTGCATCGAATTGTTTTCGTGGATGCACTGAAACTTGAATCGAAGAGGGCGATCCCTTGAAGTGAAACCTCGTTCGCACCCCCCCCAAAAAAAATGATCTACATGAATGACTTATTTGGGAGAAATGTTTGATACAAACCACTATATAAAGAGAAGCCTAAAACTTCGAAGGAATTGTATCGGGGAATTCTTCAATTAAGTTATAGAAGTTTTGAGCCAATGACGACATTCTCTCTTTCTGTCTTTCCCTTCACCTCCCCTTACTTCTCTCTCTGATGGACACCTTCATATTCTTTGGAAGCCTGAATTGCAAGTCAATGGCCCCTTTGGTAGGCTTCTTGTTCCACATGAATAGCTTTCATTTTCTGAATAATAATAATAATAATAATAATAATAATAATAATAATAATAATAATAATAATAATAATAATAATAATAATAATAATTCATAAAGCATGAGTGGCGTGTTGTACCATGTTTCAATATCACTCATTAACGCCAAGTGCAACTATTTAATTATTCTGTTACCAGTTCCTGACATCAAACGCGATCTACCCATTCTATAAGAATGGGAAGCAGTGTTCTCTTTCCTTCTTAAAATGCCTTTGTGAGGCACTTTTCAAATCCAGTGCGTCAAGATTTAGCAGCGTTTATTTCGACTACTTGATGGAATGAAATGAAACTGTGGACAACATCCCAAGTTCCAATAACAAACCGACGTCACTGATGAGACTCATTCGGTAGGTGAATCCTGAACATTCCTTCAGGTCTTTCCCTGGCTTGGCAGCCAAAGGCAGTCGCCGCCCCACCCCCGCCGCAACCCCTCTCTCTCTTTTTGTGCTAAATTTAATATGGTCAGAATGCTGGAGACCTCCTCCTCCTCCTCCTCCTCCTCCTCCTCCTCCTCCTCCTCCTCTCCTCCTCCTCACTCCCCGTGACTCCGAAGACTGGACGAGTCCTTTGGCTCAGGCGTATTTTGTCAATGATACAGATATGGAAGCTGGTCTCGTGAACGAACTCTGAACACCTTTTGATCAAACCTGAATAGATAGCACTTTGACTGGGCTATACAAAATTATCAGTAGCCTAACATTACCAGTTCTGTTTCAGTCCACGTTTCACCCATTGTTAAGACAAAAAACAAATCAGAACAGCGGAAGGAAGGGTGGAAATAAAATCGACCCAAAGATCAAGGAATATAAGACTGAGACTAAACATGACACCTGCAGCAGGAACGGAGACACCCCCCCCCCCCAACACCCCCACGCCCACACTACACAGAATACAGGCGTTAATGAATAACAGAAACTGGACTGAGACACCCTACTACTGTAACAATGATGAACCCAAGAAGTTCCTTGCTCTGTCAACATCTGTAACTGGAAAAAGGATATAGATGATTTTTCAGAACACAGCCACGACACCATTAACCAATTAAGGCGAAAATTAAAAATGACCTTGACGGGTCTTCAACCGTTCTCTACAAAACAAGTTATGTGCAATTAGTATGGCGATGATATAACAGCTTCACAATTCGCGAACTGCTCATATTTGACCAAACTTGCCGCCAAAGGAACAACACCTGACTTCATTATTTCAACCGAGAAACTGCCATCATCGTCATCACTCAGCCACAACAACAGCAACAGTCAGTTGTCTTCAACATCCCAGACTTCAGTAACCGGAAAGCAGATGATGATTACGAATGAATGAGCAACTGATGCCAACATAAACAACAGGAGTTGCTCTGATCACGTTCAACAAAGTAAATGTATTCAATATATACTTTAATTCCTGGGATGTACCTGTGAAAATAGCCTTAGTACGGTAAATATTGATTAAATTAGCATCAACGAACTCCAGGACAAGGACAGAACTACAGCAAACAATACACTCATGGACATGACAGCAGCCTTTCCAGTGCGACAGCTTAGTCGAAGCTATCAGTTACCACAAACTATCACACCAGTGAGAGAATTAATGGGAAAATCAAACGTGCCATGAAATCTGATTAAGCTCTCTTATTTAAGAGACCATCTGGTTGATATTCACTGCTATGGACGATAACTAAAGGGGCAATGAAAAGAATTTGCCAACTGTATAGGCACAAACGTCTGGGCTGGTCTGTGGACGATACAGACAGAGGGAAGGGGAAGGATTCACAGCAGTATGAACAACCTATGAAGGAAAGTTGAACTGTATCGCCAACAGCGTGTCCAAAGCCTGAGAGAGAGAGAGAGAGAGAGAGAGAGAGAGAGAGAGAGAGAGAGAGAGAGAGAGAGAGAGAGAGAGAGAGCCCATTTGGATCTTAATATGTCTGACGGGGTCCATTAAAGACAACAACTGAATGATAATTTTGACACCAATTGAATTATAATTTTGACAACTGAATGATGATTTTGACACAATTTGAATGATAATTTTGACGCCAATTGGATGATAATTTTGACACAAATTGAATGATAATTTTGACGCCAATTGGATGATAATTTTGACAGCAATTGAATGATGATTTTGACACAAATTGAATGATAATTTTGACGCCAATTGGATGATAATTTTGACACAAATTGAATGATAATTTTGACGCCAATTTGAATGATAATTTTGACGCCAATTGGATGATAATTTTGACACAAATTGAATGATAATTTTGACGCCAATTGGATGATAATTTTGACACAAATTGAATGATAATTTTGACGCCAATTGGATGATAATTTTGACAGCAACTGAATGATGATTTTGACACAAATTGAATGATA
>JANJGK010004511.1:0-7500 GCA_039081455.1 Macrobrachium rosenbergii | reverse complement strand
ATCGCCACTCCTCCGTGTCACTGACGCTCTGTGCACTTGACAGGCAGCAGAGTCCTGTCCACATCATGCTCCACATGAAACGTCCCCAGTGCAGGGGACTTGGCGTCTCGACCCTCTGTCATCATATGATTACATAATTTTCACGGGATTCTGCAACAATTTCTTAAAAAAAAAAAAAAACTGTCAAAACATCTAATGAACTGACGCTGATCTCTTCTTGTGTAGAAAAAGTTTCTGTTCCTACTTTCTTTTCGCCGCTTGATTTGGCGAGACGGAGAAAGCAGAAGCAAGAAGGAAATTCCGAAGCGTATAGGAAAAGGCGGAGAGGAAGTCGCCAATTCTTATGGAGAATGAAACATGAAGACACGCGTCTCCTCCTCCTCCTCCTCCTCCTCCTCCTCCTCCTCCTCCTTCTCCTCCTCCTCCTCCTCCTCCTCACTCAGTCACTCCAAACAGGTCCTCCTCGAAACGTCGATTCCGGCGATTTTCAGATCAGCAATCCTCCCTCTCCCCCAGCCCTTGCACAGCGTCCCTCTCAGGAGTCTCACATGGACCTCTGCACTGAGGATTGCCAACCGAGACGAGGTCATTAGATCTCTCTCAGAGAGACGATGTGAGGAGGAGGGGGAGGAGGAGGAGCACAGATAACCCAGACTCCCACAAGAGACGCTCTCTAGTGTTATCCCAATAGAGGCTATATAGCCTGTGTTTGCCTAGGTTATGATAACCTTTGAACTGTCCCCCTACTGTACTGTACATGCTGCTAATGGATGGTTAGCATAGCTGGTTAGCTTATGCTTACCCCAGCTATATCGCTAACCTCCGCTAACATTAGTGGTTAGAATTTCCAGTATCAAAGGTTATGCTAACGCAGGTTATGATGGACTAGGCTAACATAATTATGTTATCCTAATTTAAGCTAAGCTACAATAGCTTAGGTTATGCTAACCAAGGTTATCATATTATATTATGCCAACAAGGCTCTGCTAATGAAGATTACTATGAGTTTTAATAACTGATGTTATTGCGTATTGCGCCCATCCCCTTCCACCATCTCCCCCCCCTCCCCCCGTACCCATTCCACTATCTTCCCATCCATTGTGCCCCATCCACTATCTTCCGTCCCCATCCACTATCCTCCTTCCTTTCCGCCATCTCCCATCCTCCCTCCCTCCTATCCAGCATCTCCCATTCACATCATACATCTGGCAGCAGCAACAGCGGCAGTGGGGAGGTCCTCCTTCGATCCCACAACTCCCACAATATGGCTCCCTCCACCTGCCAAGGATTTCTGTTACTATCATCATCATTATCATCAGCATCATCCTACTCGCTCCCTCTCCTCCACCAGCGACAGAGAGAGAGAGAGAGAGAGAGAGAGAGAGAGAGAGAGAGAGAGAGAGAGAGAGTGTTATGAAATCAGAAGAGTTGTAGGCTGAAGGTTAATATCGTTAATATATACATATCCAAATAGATAGATAGAGAGAGAGAGATAGACAGATAAAATAATGGAAGGATATTGTCAAATATTTCTGCGCACATCAATCATTCACTCCTATGAATGTGTAGGAAACTTAGTGACAGAAATGGAGAGAAGACTGATCATGTTCTAAATCCTCTGCAGGTGCACACTCACAGACTCTCTCTCTCTCTCTCTCTCTCTCTCTCTCTCTCTCTCTCAGTACCTATGCCATGGAAGTTATGGAATAAGAAAAGGCACCGATGGCTGCTGGGAGCCACATAGGCCAAGCTTTTACCAAAACAGACTTTCAAATGCAATTTTTCTTCATATATATATATATATATATATATATATATATATATATATATATATATATATATATACATACTGTGTGTGTGAATGTTGAACTATAAACCACAAGAGAAAAGAAGTGGGGCTGACGAACACCCAAAGCAATATGTCCGAATAACATCATTACATTTCATGTGATAGTTGCTGATTCTAATTATAAAGCTTCTAACCTAAGAGCCAGTTTTTCCATAAAATATATTTCATTCCTGTTAACACTCACACCGAACTGAGAGACTATGAAGAAGTCGTGTTCGTAAGACCAAAAGCAAACAGCGCAGCCGCTGGACTCAACGTCTTGAAAGAGCTTTCGGATACATGCTGCTGCACTCTAAACTTTTTTCTGTATTTTCCATGTTTTAACGCAAACTGGAACAAGTCACAATGAATATCCTTATGTATATGTCTTTATCAACATTTCATAAGGATTAGATTTTCCTTCGAAGTGCGTTTATATGTACCACATAATACGAAAAGAAACTTGGAAGAGGCATCGGAGTGAAGGCGACTCCCGCCATCTTGGCTCGAGCTGAGACCTATACACAACCGTGCCAAGTACCGCCATGTTTCTGAGTTTTCTCTTCCTTAGCGACAAAAGACCAATGAATGATTGTCTGAGGACTCAGAGCCGTTTATTTTTTTATCCCACTCAAGAGGGAATCATATGAGTGAGAGAGTAAAGTGTAGCTTTCCCGGCCTTTCCTTAGCCATCTGCCAAACATATTCTTCTCTTGGTTTTTAGCATGAAACTCAAAAAGAGAGCACACTTCCCATTTGTCATTTATATGAACTTTTAATGTAATATCTATCTCATAAAAAAGATTTTACGTGCAATAATGTAAAGATTCAACCAGTTCATTTGACGCCATCATGTTACCTTACCTTACAGACCTTATAGTTCGTTCGGGTTGCCCCAGGAGGTCCCTCAGTGTGAGGCACCTTTGATGTCTACCAGAGAATTGCTAACGCATCTTCCGGTATATTTTGCATCTTCCAGTCTTGGATGGTCTGGGGTGCATCTTAGATATTTGTCGAGCTTCTTCTTAAACACATCTACGCTCACTCCTGTTATGTTCCTCAGATGAGCTGGTAGCGCATTGTATAGACGCTGCATTATCGATGCTGGTGCGTGGTGGATTAATGTCCTGTGTCTTTCCTTAGTTTTCCTGGTATAGTTTTTGGCACTATTAATCTACCTCTGCTTGCTCTTTTTGATATTTTTAGCTCCATGATGTTTTCGGTAATTCCTTCTATCTGTTTCCATGCTTGAATTACCATGTAGCGTTCTCTTCTCCTTTCAAGACTATATAAATTTAAGAATTGTAGTCTTTCCCAGTAGTCAAGGTCCTTAACTACTTCTATTCTAGCTGTAAATGACCTTTGTACACTCTCTATTTGTGCAATATCCTTTTGGTAGTGTGGGTACCATATTATATTGCAATATTCAAGTGGACTACGTACGTACGTTTTATAAAGCATAATCATGTGTTCAGCTTTTCTTGTTTTGAAGTGCCGGAACAACATTCCCATTTTTGCTTTGCATTTTGCCAATAGAATTGCTATTTGATCATTGCATAACATATTCCTATTCAACATCACACCAAGGTCTTTAACTGCTTCCTTGTTTGTGATTGTCTCATTATTAGGTCCTTTATATGCATATAGCATTACTGAAAAAGGAGCGAAGCCATTATTGCAATTTCCGTCGGGTTGGTTCGTTTGAACGAAGAGAAACAGACCCTCCCGGTTCAGGCGGAAGGAGGCGACCATTTCGGGACTCTTTGGTGAGGCCTCGCGTGGAATGGAAAGGGTCCGTTACTTACTTACTTAAGTAACAACGCCTCTTTCATCTCGGACTCGAAATAACGTCTCTCACTCAATCATCATCAGGGCAAATAATGTCTGGACTGGTGAGAGCTGTCTCCCTTCCGGTCTGACTGAAATCTCTACTCGACCACCGGCCCTTTTCTCAGGCCTTCTTCTTCTCCTCCACTCTTCTTCTTATCATCACACTAATACATGCATGCATACATACATACATACACGTGTGTATGTATATATATATATATATATATATATATATATATATATATATATATATATATGTATGTATAGTGTGTGTGTGTGTGTGTGTGTGTGTGTGTAAGAGAGAGAGAGAGAGAGAGAGAGAGAGAGAGAGAGAGAGAGAGGGTGTTGTGAAGAATTCCCGCGAAGGATAAGAAAGAAGAAAAAGGAAACCACAGCTGAGGGAGGCCCACCAGACCAGATGACGTCACTTTCATAGTCATTTTGAAGCTTTCCATCTGAGATTCAGGGAGAGGCCTCCGCTGGCAGGGGCTGCCCCTCGCCAAGAGCCCGTGCTGGAATAAGGTCAATTCGGTCCAGAACAGCAAGAAGAAGAAGAAGAAGAAGAAGAAGAAGAAGAAGAAGAAGAAGAAGAAGAAGAAGAAGAAAGAGCTGGACAGGGGAAAGCTAAGTTGGAGGACTTGACCAAATCGTCTCACTGTCTGCCTGTCTGTCCATTGTGACGTCATTCATTTCCTTGATATAATAATAATAATAATAATAATAATAATAATAATAATAATAATAATAATGTGAGTCTAATGATGACTCCTCAGGGAAAGTCCCACGTAGGCCTACACGTTTGTTGAGAGCTTCGTCAAGATGAAACAAGCTCCGAGAGAGGGCGCAGTCTCTGTCCCTCCCTCCCTCGCACGGCGGGAGGGGATGACGGGGGGAGTGATGACGCCATTGGCGAAGAGCCTGTAGAATTATCCTCCTCCTCCTCCTCCTCCTCCAATGGGAAGGGAAGGGGAGGGCAGAGGGTGAGAGACCACCGTCGGAGGAAGAGGAGGAGGAATAGTAGAGGGAATCGGAGGGGAAAGATGGCGGCTGGACAGCGGTAAGCGAAGGTCTGCCCACCACCATTGGGAACCTCCTTTCCTCTGTAGTTCTTCTTCTGTTCTGACTGAGGTCTTCACTCTTCAGTTGCATTCTGTTCCTCCTCCTCCTCCTCCTCCTTCTCCTCCTCCTCCTCCTCCTGAGAGAGAGGCAGCTGGTGGCACCTACGAACGACCCTCTGTCTCTCCCTCTCTCGCGGGTTCTTCCTCTTCACAGCTGCTTCTTCCAAAAGGAACTTCCGGGTTTACTGATGAGAACAAATGAAAAACGCCTTTAGGGAGGACCTCTCTCTCTCTCTCTCTCTCTCTCTCTCTCTAACACAACCTCTCAATAAGAGGAAGTCGTCCCATTTTTCCACCCACATAAGAATACCAGAAACGAGATCTTGATGGTATAGTTTCAAAAATACAGAACGAAGACAAATGGCTCTTTCTTGGAATATGTCCTCATAATTATCGAATTATATCCTGGAATATCGGGAATGACCTTTCAGAGATTCCGGAATTTCGGAGTCAGATGTTAAAAGGCCCTTAAAATTAGATTTGTGCAAAAGAGAGAATCTTCTCCCTTAGGCGTTATGTCGAAGTTTTTGAATTTCTCAGAACTGATTTAATTCTACTACCGGCTAATTTTGTTTCTTGATTCCAACAGAATCCAAGAAAGGGACCTTACCTACTATATGTTAAAACTTGGTTGGTTTGGAAGCAAAGATGATATCTTCATAATCAGTTGGCTTTTATTCACTGTAATACTGTATAATACAAGGTTTACATGACAACAGAATAAGCCAAGAATGAAGCATGAACCTGCTAGGCTTTTGGAGTTCCAACAGTGTGTCAGGCAGCCACAACAAACAGTGGACTATCAACACGATACAGACAAACACTTTTGAAAAAGATAATACACAAATGAATGTCTGTCACTACTCCTTCCTTTTAAAGAAACTCAATAAAAACATTACACACCTACAAATTAGGCATAAAGGAAAATGCAATTTTGCAACACCAACATTCCTTACAACATCTAGCGTTTCTGACAACACTAGGCTCACAAAGAAAATGAAAAACATATACAAGGTGGCCTAAAATAAACTGAACACCAACACTATACTAGATCGAACCTCTGACCAAGCAAATTCATTTTATATAAAGTATCAAGGCCAGCGGTGATTAGACTGGCCGGAGTCAGATGACAGAAGTATTGAAGTATTATAGTTAGACTATTGTGGTTCCACGGAAAATTATGAGCAGGCAGAGGTTCTGCTCCGCCATGCATGCAAGCACCGGCTCCGTTCACTGCCTTCCTTGCTTGCTTTAGGAATTTGCATGAGCCGATACTCAGTCGCTGTTGTCAGTCTGTGCCTCTCTGTGCGTGACTGCAGGATGTGTGGCTCCTGCATAATATCCTGCAGGATTGCTTTTGTTCTCGCGCCTCTTTTCCTTGGAATGGAAAGGAATGGAATGGAATGGAATGGAATACAGAGTTGAGGCCAAAGGCCAAGCACTGGGACCTATGAGGTCACTGAGCGCCGGAAAGGAAATTGAGAGCAGGGAGGCTTCAAAGGTGTAACAGGAGGAAAACCTCAAAGCAGTTGAGGCACTGTGAAACAATTGTCAGGAGTGGGTGGATAGCAAGTTGGAGGAAAGATAATATGAATGCAGGTACGGTAAAAGGAATGAAAGGGGTTGCAGGTAGGGGCCGAAGGGACGTAGTTAATAACCTTTAGTAATGAGTACAGTGCACTCCGTGAGGTGCACTGGCGGCGCTACCCCCATACATGGGTCTCTGTCCCTTCGTGGCTCGTTTTCATTGCATCTCCTTTTCCCCACCTTTTTTTTTTTTTTCGTTTTCTTTCTGAGGGCCAGCTTCGTCCCTTTATTGTGACATTTTAGGAGATTCGCCCTGTTTAAGCTTCAACGGCCTTTTTTTGTAGATGCGAATTTTGTTAATTCTTGTTTTTATTTTTTTATACTTTTTCTTTTTTAGTTCAGTTTTTGTGGCTGATATCTTGAATCGGTTTTATTAGTGAGAGGCAACACTGTCTTCTATCCTTGTCTTTAAATCTAAATTCTGATTGACTGCCAATCCTTTCCAAACAAGGTAACAAGTTCATTAAGTTATTTTCGTGGTTTCCATGAAGTTGTCCGCGTGTAAGTCCAATAGTTCTCCTGGGACTTTTCTTCCACATCCTCTGCATAAATAGAAGGCCTTGCCTGACTTGTTATTGGTAACAGGCCATGTTGTGTTTGCTAAAGACCATGTTTTGTTTGTTGGCGACCTGATTCGGCTGGCTGCAGAGATATTTTGCTCAATAGTATTTGAAAAAGAGATTTTGCTCAATAGTATTTGAAAAAGAGATATTTTGCTCAATAGTATTTGAAAAAGAGATTTTGCTCAATAGTATTTGAAAAAGAGATATTTTGCTCAACAGTATTTGAAAAAGAGATATTTTGCTTGTTAAAGTCGAATTTTCGTTTGATGAATATTTTTCCCGTCGAAATAATTTTGTTTACTGACAGAATTTTACTCCATGACAAATGTTCAGTGTAAATGTAGAGTATATGTGAATGTGTGTACGAGCGCGCTTACAGACACATGAGCCATAGTTGTCCTGTCACTTGCAGGAAACATTATGGAATCACAAAAGCTGAGAATAGCATGAATGAAAGCATTTTAAAATGAACTATTAAAATACATTCCTATGCCTTTTTGCTCATTTTTCATTAGCTCTAATATATTGGGGTGCATGTGATGCTTTTGCACACTGATGCTTCTACTAGCATGGA
>JANJGK010004510.1:30000-60782 GCA_039081455.1 Macrobrachium rosenbergii | reverse complement strand
GTGAGGTCTTCCGATAAACCACCCGATCAATATTTTTTATTTCTATTTATTTTATTAAATAATTATTTATCAATTCATTTATTTATCTAATCCATTTATTGATTTATTAATAAATCTATTTAATATCAAATTGTCTTTATTTATTAATGAATTTATTCATTAATCATTTTATTTAGGGATTTATTATTAATAATTTTGTTTAATTATTAATAATTTTATTTATTTAGCCATTTATTAATCAATCAGTTTATTTACTCATCCATTTATTAATAAATATTTATTTATTTATTTAATTCATTAATCTATTAATTGATTAGTAATTTCTTTATTAATTTATTAATTTTTATTTATTCATTTCTTAATGAATATATTTATTCGTTTATGAATACATTTATTTATTAATTTATTAATCAATTCACTTAATCGTTATTAATAAATTTTTAAATGTTTAGTAATCAATTTATTCTTTTATTCGTTTATTTGTTTATTAATCTATTTATACATTTATTAAAAAATTTATGTATTCATTCATTTATTAATCAATGTATCTATTTATTCATTTATTAATCAATTTTATTCATTTGTCAATCCATTTATTTACTTATTTGCGATAAACCACCTCCGTGACTTCGGACACGTAACGATTATCTCTCTCTCTCTCTCTCTCTCTCTCTCTCTCTGCGTGTTAAGGACCAACTTTCGTCTGTTGCTCTTTTCACAAGAGGCGCCCTCTTGCCCGGATGATAATGCCAAGGCTTTATAAAAGGCGTTTGCGTGCCAAGTTGCTCTTTAGATTGCTGCGCAGTTTCCAGAGTGAAAGGACAAAAGTACACGAGAAGAATCGTAATAAAAAGAATAAAAACATATTTGTGTGCAAAGTTATCCGCAGTAGCGTCGCTACAGAATTAAAAAGAAAGAGAGAGAGAGAGAGAGAGAGAGGAGAGAGAGAGAGAGAGAGAGAGGTAAAAGTACAGCAAAACATTTGCAGTAGAAAAATATATACTTCTTTTTAAGTTCTACGAATTCCCACAGTTACAGGAAAAGAAATGTTACCGGTTTTTGTAATTACGCCACAAAATAAAACAAGTACAAAATGCGCCGAAGTTTCCTCGACACAAATCGAGTTTTCTGTACAGCGTGTAATCAAGGCCACCGAAAATAGATCTATCTTTTGCTGGTCTCTGTATAATACTGTATGAGTCGCGGTCCATGAAACTCTCAGCCGGCCGTGGTGGCTTGACCTATAGCGTTGCCAGAAGCGTGATTATGTCGAACTTTAACCTTAAATAAAATAAAAAACTACTGAGGCTAGGGGACTGCAGTTTGATATGTTTGATGGATGGAGGGTGGATGATCAACATACCAGTTTGCAGCCCTCTAGCCTCAGTAGTTTTTTAAGATCTGAGGGCGGACAGAATGAAGTGCGGACGGACAGACAAAGCCGGCGCAATAGTTTTCTTTAACAGAAAACCAAAAAGGGAGCGGGTGTAAGTACTGGAAAAGAAAAATATATTAATTTCTACAAATTTCACAGTGAAATTTAAGCGTAAAGGCGGGCAGTTACAGGGAAAGGAATGGTTTATATATTTTTATGATTATATAAGTTTTTACAACGAAAATATTTAGGTAAACTAAACCTAATTAAAAAAAGATGCTGAATTTATATGAAAATTTGTGAAAATACTGGCAACGATAATGAGTCAGCAATCTCTTACTTTCACCGCATTAACGATAAGATTAAATGACCGTTTCGGTTGGCTGTACTAGTCCCGCGGTCCACTTCGGGCCTCTTATCCCCATAAACACACTACCACGCTTAACGTCGGCCGCTAGCCGAATAAATGGTGGTCCGGTTGTTATCATGTCCACTTCGCCGGCAAGAGGTCCCGTGTTTAATTCCTGAATGAGCCAAAACTCTTTAGGCACATTTCGTTAAATCCCAGTGGTATTCGGTTGTACCAAGTAGCGGATTATGAATCTGACACTTAGTAGACTGTGATGGTTTCCAGACAGTATGGAAAAGGGTATGGGGCTAGCAACCTCATCCTAAAAGGTTTGCTGAAACCCAAGAAGCTAACGTGAAATGCGGTAAAGGAAAATATAAAGAAAATCGTATAGTAAAAACTAATAAAGTTGGTGTCATAGTTGCAATAATGCCACAAGCAATGTGTTTATCAATGATAATAACGATGCAAAATAAACAACTGGTTTAGCACCAGACCAGCGAAGATGTTGCACCATCTGAAATCAGCAGCTGCTCTATTTTATAACATCTCTTCAGCAGCATTAACACTTAAGATGAATGATATAACAATTACTTCAATACATTACGCTCATACAAGAAATGTAACATGCATATTCTGATAACATCATTAACAGTGATATATCGTCTATGGCAAGACAAAATTATCACTGTTTGACCTACAGTGATGCTGCACTGATTAGTGATTGACAAAACTATCAGAATACAGTTCCGATTAAATGGTTACATAACTGTAAGATCACTGTTCCGGTTTGTGGTTACCGGAGGTGTCAAAACGGTTCTCATTGACTGTTTATATATCTGAGAATGTCAGTGTTCTGACTGGCGAGTGACAAGAAACTTAAAACGCTTTTCTGATTGGTGGATAACATCGATTTGTAGGCATGTTCGGTCTTACGAAGTAAGTTAATGCACAGCAATGTGACCAGGTCATGTCCGGGTTAGGGGTACACACCCCCCCCCCGCCCCCACTCTCCCTCCCCCCCGAAAATTTTCTAAATCTGTGGGTGAATTCACAGAGAGAGAGAGAGAGAGAGAGAGAGAGAGAGAGAGAGAAAGCAAGGAAGCCTGGGGTACGAAAAAGGCAAGTGCATCAGGAGATAAGAGTTAAGAACTGAATTCATTCACTTGAGATTTCGACTTTTTGCTCGGTAGAAGATTACGAATTTCAGCCAGTTCGCTTCTTGTTCTTTTCTGAAGGGATTCGTAGTATATGCATGATTTACTGTTCAAAAGAGCATAAACGTAGTTTCAGTCCAGGATTTACTTTTCTCTCCATGCGCACCTATTATTAAGATGATTTGTTCCACTCATACAGACACACAGCCATGTATATATATACTGTATTATATATATATATATATATATATATATATACATATACATATATATATATATATATATATATGTATATATATATATATATGTATATATATATGTATATATGTATATGTATATATATATATATATATATATATTCACTATATATATTATGTATATATAATATATATATATTATATTTATGTGTGTGTATATACATCATATGTATATATGATATATATCATATCATATATATATATATATATCATATATACATATGATATATATACATATATCATATGTATTATATATACATGTATATATATACATGTACATATATATATATATATATATATATATATATATTATGTATATACACATGTAAATGTATATTTATGTATTTATATAATTTTTTTGAAATAATAAGCTGTTTAACGGAGCATAAGGTGGGCCCGGAATTAAAACGCACAGACAGTGGTCGCTAACGTACATAATCATACTCTTTACTGCTGAACTGTATGCAAATCCCCTAGGAAGAAATCTTCCACAACATGAGCCACTTCAAGCACCTACACCGAAGGCCCATGAGCAGTTCCTTAACCCCAGCACTCAGTGTTCTGTTCTCATGAATCCAAAAGCACTCACACGGTTTCATTGATAATAAGAGTATCTTTTTTAACACCACTTGTACGTTATCTATCAAGCCCTTTGCAGGTTCTCCCTCTCCCTTCTAACATTTGCGAATAATAACCTCTTCCGATCTGGCCATTAATTTAAAATCATCTGCTAGGGACGCAGGTAGTAATTGGTACTACCACGATGCTACTGCCTTAAGAAATGCAATGACTTAGGATTCTAATGCACCACGTAGGCAGAGCATAGGAGCACCTGCGGGGGGGTTGTGAACTCCTTGGAAGAAGAAATCCTGCTGAGTTGTAGATACGAGCTTCTCTTGAGGCCAGAGGCAAATCACACTGACAAGCCGGTCTGTTTACTGAGGGCTGTTGTTATAACAGCAGTAAAGCGTACAACCTGGAGGACTTTACTGCTCTAGTAGAGGGGTTAGTGCCATCATTGCACCTCATATATTGCCTAGGCATTACTTAAGGTTCTTTTGCAGCTTTCCCTCAGCCCCTAGCTGCAACCCCTTTCATTCCTTTTATTATACCTCCGTTCTTATTATCTTTCTTCCATATTACTTTCCACCCACTCCTTACAATTGTTTTCACAGTGCAACTGCGAGGTTTTCCCCCGGTTACACCTTTAAAACCCTCCTCTACTCTAGATTTCCCTTTCAGCGCCGAATTATCTCTTTGGTCCCAGCGCTTGGCCTTTGGCTTAAATTATATATTCCTATTCCAATTCCAATTCCAATTCCAGTTCACTGCCATAGAAATTGCCAGGAGTTTATAAGATTACGGGGTGAATTATTGCACTGTGACTCGAGAGTGATTACTAGGGTGTGTGAGGTATATCCGGATGAGGAAAAGGTTCCAAAAGAAAGGGTGATAGGATTAGTTGTCTTTACATAATGATAAAGGTGATAGAGGAGACTATAAGAATTATAGAAGTGAAACACTTAGGTGCATGATGGGATTTTGATCGGTAGAGAGAGAGAGAGAGAGAAAGAGAGAGAGAGAGCGAAGAGAGAGAGAGAGAGAGACAAAAATGACAGAACTGCGTTGGTTGCGACAAGAAAGGGCGCATGGATCGAGTGATTATTGTTAAAAATGTCATGTGAAAATGATTGATTGATTGACTGATTTATGATAACTAAGACTGGCGTTACAACATGTAGGTTAATGACGCCGTCATGTGAATAGATGAAATTGTAGGTATATAGGTGTACAAGTCCATCTGGAATATACCTACTACAGAATCAGTAGAGAATCAGTATGTACTCGGTTGAGAATATGTGTCACAGAAAATAATTTTCTGAAAGAAATTTTTTCTTTTGACTGAAGCACAGCGTGTATAAGGGTTAAACGGCTCAGTAGAGATATCAGGATAGAGCAATAGTGTCTCTCTCAGTCTCTCTGAAACCTGGATTATATATACACTGTCTGCCTTTTCCCTCACTCTGGCCTTTCAGTTGACTGGGCCATGTCAAAACTAGTTTCGACTTCATTCTTTGGGCAGCGTCTTAGAGGTATGGCCTAGGTGTTCCGACCTCTTTCTAAAGGTGGTGGTAAGGAGTTGGGGGGGGGGGGGGCGGAGGGCGGGAGGCGGGGAGTCTATGCGACCACAAGGTATTGGTGTATTGACACATACGCCAACCTTCTTGGTGATAAATCTGTCCTACTGGAAAGAAAAGAAACCATAGCCTCTCAGATGTCAGTCATTTCAAGTGAAGAAGAAGAAGAAGAAGAAGAAGAAGAAGAAGAAGAAGAAGAAGAAGAGAGAGAGAGAGAGAGAGAGAGAGAGAGAGAGAGAGTGGTGATGCTTCAGTGGTTTCTGGGTTGAGCATCTTAGAGATGGGGTTCCCCGTAGGGTGGTAGTGCAGTCAACGCACCTCACGCGGTGCGCTGTAGGCGTTACTTAAGGTTCTTTGCAGCGTCCCTTCGGCCCCCTAGCCGCATCCCCTTTCATGCCTTTTACTGTACCTCCGTTCATATTGTCTTTCTTTCATCTTACTTTCCAGCCTCTCCTAACAATTGTTCCATAGTGCAACTGCGGGGTTTTCCTCCTGTTAAACCTTTTAAGACCTCCTTTACCCTCAATCTTCCTTTCAGCGCTGAATGACCTCATAGGTCCCAGTGCTTGGAGTCCTTCGTTCCGTCCTGCTCTCGATGTTGCAGATCCTATTGATGATTCCCGTGAGTTCCTTTTCCTGTGAGCCTACCGGTGGAAATGAATGGAAAGTTTCAAGTTTCGTTAACATGGGGTATAAAGTAGGGAAGGTTTTTGTGCATGCAAAATGATACCTTTGCGGGATTTTATTTAGCAATTAGGAATGCTTGAAATGCTTCTTTACGCCAACCGGCGAGGAAGAGAGTTAATATATGTACACACACATATGTATATTATCTATAATATAATACATATATTACATATATGGCATATATGATAACTATATATATATATACATATATAAATATAATGTATATATATATGATATGTATAATATATATTTATATATACACATATACACATATATATATATATACCTGCATATTATATATATAAAAAATGATTCAGTATTTTCCCGTCAAATGAGTATTATAGTAATGTGGATATTCTTACCTAATGTTGTTAAAGTACAAGAGAAAACTTATAAAAGAAAACTTGTAAAAACTTATAGAAAACTTATAAAAATAATGATCGAGAGAGACCAGCTCTACCGCAAATTCCCTCGAGAGTTTCAACCGTAGCATTGAAAACAAGTGGGTCCTTTGGAGAAGCAAAGAATTTTTTTTGTTTTTGTTTTTGTGAAAAGAATTTTTTTTGTCATCTTCCACTCTTCCTTTCTCTCGAGTGGCGTACCTAACCTCGGGGGGGGTCTCTTGTACATGATGTAAAAAATAAAGGGGAGACTTGAGGGGGAGGGGGAGGGAGAGGGATTTAGGGAAACTCCCTGCTTTTAAACTTCAGTTTTATTTAAACGTGAAAGCAAGGATCTCCTCAAAGCACGCCTTTATAGGGTGTTGTCAGTGGTTTTCTTAAGGGGGTAAATTAACTTGAACCTTTGTTTTTTTTTTCATTTTCTTTATTTAACAATAAAATAACAGTATATATAAAAATAATTAACTTTTTCGTATAAACCGGTGGGGGGGGGGGCCAGTGCCGTCAGTGCACCTCACGGGGAGCACTGTAGGCATTACTAAAGGTTCTTTGAAGCGTCCCTTCGGCCCCTAGCTCCAACCCCTCTCATTTCTTTTACTGTACCTCCATTCATATTATCTTTCTTCCATCTCGCTATCCACCCCCTCTTAACAATTGATTCATAGTGCAGCTGCGAGTTTTCCTCCTGTCACACCTTTCAAACCTCCTTTACTTTCCAGCACTGAATGACCTCATAGGTCCCAGTGCTTGGCCTCTGGCCTTAAACTCTATATTCAATTCATTTCAATTCAATTTCCGTATAGGTTAGCTTGAAAGAAGCCGCCTGCTCTCCTTATAACTTGGGGTCTTAATAAAAATGACCTCAGAAGGTTCATTTTCTTTTTCTTTTTGTGCCTAAAGTAACATAACTTAACAGTTACGAGTATTTGACCATACTGATGTTACTGTCTGACTCCCTTTATCTTTTAACGCACTCAGGATGTATTACCCAACGTTTCTTGGATAATTTTTGCTGCACTCCAGTGTTTCTTGGATTGAGAGAGAGAGAGAGTGAGAGAGAGAGAGAGAGAGGGCGGGGGGCGGAAATGGATTACAGATTTATAGCTTTGAAAATCATATAGTTGACAAAGGCTTCAAATAACCCAGGCATGTCCTTTTTGAACTTCCTTATAACTAATGAACGAATACGACCGTGCTCTTAATGGTAAAGTCTTTAGCAGAATGAAGATATTTCGGCCATATCACTCCTTGATAATGATTGCTTCAAAACTCTTTGACTTGAAGCAGCAATTCCTAGTGGAAAATAAGGGGAAAATGCATGTGATGAGTTGTGCCGAATTCAGACAACCTTCAGAAAAACCTTATATGTATTGAGAAATTTATAGTATTATAAGTGTAGCAGTGAAATTGATATCTTTGATGGTCACAAGACCATCGAAGGTTAGAAAAGGATTTAACTGTAGTCGTCAGTTTTAGTTCATATGATTTATGTAGCTTCAAGACACTTTGACGATTTAAAATTTTACGATTCAAGCACAAGATCTGATCCAAGACTCTAAATCCACTGAATGATTATGTACATCAATATTATTTCGTGCGCAAAACATCTGTAACTGCACAGGTGTCAATCGCAAGATTTGTGACAGGAAATCAGCTCCTCAGAGCGCTGTCAATTTACGAGTGAAATGACATGAGAGTATCTGATGGCAGACGACCCGATCCATCAGTCCAATGATAGACGTACCGCTGACTTCACGTGCGCGCGCGTGCGCATGACTTTGAAAGTAAGTGTTATGAGAACCATCTGGGACCCATTCAGAGAGACTAATGGAGGGGCTTTGTCAGGAAGTTGGGGTTTTCGAAAGGTAGAAAAAAAAGGGAAAAAGGAATGGGAGTAGAGGAAGCCAAGGTGACGCTCTTTCTACCTTAGCCCAACAGAGGCAATTTCACGCCCAGAGATTCTTAACATCCGACTGACCTGGCGGTGTGGGCGTTTGGGTGGGGATGTGGGGGTGGGCGTGGGCGTAGGGGTGGGGGATAGGTTGATTGGTTGGAGGATGGGAGATGGCCAAGATTTGCTTTTTTTTTTCTGCAAAGTTAATGTGAAAGTTTCACAAGGAGTGGAACGAGGGGTTAATTTAGCAGTCGTGGGTTAACGTGGTACTAAAGAGTAAAATGGGGGATAGTTGATTTGTAGGATGAGAAAAATATATGTTTGTCGTTTATAAATGTTTTAGATAAAGACATCATTTGCATGCAGAAGTAGACACACTCACATTTATATATATATATATATAAATATATAAGTTGATGTTAAATAGGACTTTTTTATGAAAATACATATTGTTAAAAATAAACTTAAAGCCTCAAAGATTTTTGAGGCAACGTGATCGACCTTCTAGTCTTCATTTATTATTATTATTATTATTATTATTATTATTATTATTATTACTGGTACGCCTACATTCGTATGGATGAACTCTGTGTATATATGGATGTACGTATGTATGTATGTATAATACTGGTAAAGTTCGTAGACACGAATACATATCTCTCAGTTGTATACCACAAAGGAAAATGAAAAAATGTAAATGATTAAAAAATGCTCAACAGTGGACCTCTTCTTGGTGCTTTTATTGATAAACGTTCCACTGGCAGGCGGAACCGTGTGAACATTTTTTCTTTTTTTGAAGCATTTCCAGTGTTCACTTTCCTATGTCCGATGAAATTGAGTATGTATGTATGTATGTTATGTATGTATGTATGTATGTATGTATGTATGTATGTACGTACATGCATTATCCAACTTACTGATAGAAAATAATCTAAATTTAACATTTACTACTTCCATAAAAGTCATGTAGAAGTTTTTTTTCGACGTCCTAAAAACAAGTAAAAAGATGCGCCGAAGTTTCTGTCGGCACAATCGAGTTTTCTGTACAGCTCGCTACAGCGTATAATCAAGGCCATCGAAAATAGGTCTATCTTTCGGTGGTCTAGGTATAATGCTGGATGAGCCGCGGCCCTTCAAACTTTAACCACGGCCCGGTGGTGGAATATCCTATATCGTTGCCAGAAGCACGATTATGACTAACTTTAACCTTAAATAAAAATAAAAACTACCGAGCCTAGAGGGCTGCAATTTGTGGTATGTTCGATGATTGGAGGGTGGATGATCAACATACCAATTTGCAAGCCCATCTAGCCTCAGTAGTTTTTAAGATCTGAGAGCAGACAGAAAAAGTGCGGCAGAAAAAGTGCGTACAGAAAAAAGTGCGGACAGAATAACGTGCGGACGTACAGACAAAGCCGGCGCAATACTTTTTTTTCAGAAAACTAAAAAGAACGCGTACCATTCGACCGCTTTCGGTAAAATATCTCAAAACAAAAGAAGATAAGTTCTGTACTTTCAAATACCCATTGCCTCTCGGATGCAAAGGGTTAAGTGTCAATGATTAAGTGGTTTTCGTAAGTTATGGAGAGACGAGAATCGTTGGAGATGTTCAGGGAACTGAAAGTCATATTGATGATGAATGAGACAGGAATACCAGATGAACAGAATAATGTAGTACCACCTCCAATAATATATCAGCCTGATCTAGACTGTTGTTAGTTGACTGAATTGGCCTTATGCCAGCATGGGCTCTTGCTACTGGAGTGGCGCGTAACACATTTAGGCAATAGGAGGCTCTAGGTACAAGTCTAGCGGTTTGCATGGGCAAATAATGAAGATTATTTTGGGAAAATATTCCTTTAAAAGGATTTTACCTTAAAAAATAATTGAACTTGTGAAAGTCCCCTAAATTGCAGTTCAGATGAGAAATTAGACGCGTGAAAAGGCCTTTATATTGTAAATCAAATTTAACTTATGATTCATCTAAATTTTATCACATGCATGAAAATGTATAAATTTCTAAGCGTTATGCTCTATAAACCCAGTAGAGGCCTTAAAAAAGTTATTATAGTAAACGTGCATCGATTTCAATCTTTTCCCTTTTGGCTTATCTCGTAAACCATTCATAAATCAGGGCTTCTTACACACAGACAGATGTGTGTGTGTGTGTGAGTGTGTGTGCGTATAGAAGAGAGAGTGAGAGAGAGAGAGAGATGAGAGAGAGAGAGATTGTATCCTATTCAGCGTTCGTGACACAAGTCAAGAATAGCCCACTCTGTTTGGCTTGAGGAGGAAGGAGACATGAAATGAACTCTTGTGTGTGTGGCGCAATTGGGTATGGGGGTGGGGGTTTAGGGGATGAGGCCCCCTGGGGGTTTAGCAAAGATTCCTCAGCCGGCTAAGAACCCCACTGGGTGAGTATGCTAAGGCTGGGTTAGGTTAGGTTAATTTATGTTTAGATTTGGTTATGATATAAAACAGGTAGTCCGATAGGCGTTCCAGGTTCCTCTGACAGCCCAAGACTTTTGTCTGTACTGAGCTTTTTTTTTTAACCCTAAATAAAACCCGTGACGGGAACTTGTTTTAATATTTATGGTATAAAGAGAATCAAGAATCACAAACAAACAACTATATATGACTCACACCCATTGCTAATTACATCCTTGAGAGCCACTGACACCTCTCAATCAATGTGTGTGTTTGAGGCTATGCTAGTTTTCATCTTCAGACAAAATTTAAAGTTTAATGCAGAGAGTTTCTCCTAAAGTTCCTCCCCGCCACCCCCCCCCTAACCACTTTACCTTTAAAAAACATGGACGTACTCCCACAAGAGAGCCCCGGGCCAGGAACGCCACTCGACTTCGAAGGAAGGGAAGGAAGTGGAGAAGAAGACAGGGGAAAGAAACAAGAAACTTTTTTGTTTCTCTTTTACTCCTCTTTACTTCTCAAAGGAACCACTCGTTGTTTTCAGTGCCACGGTTGGAAACTTGAAGAGGGAAGTGGTAAATTTTGCGATGCATTTCGCACTTACTTTCTGGTTAAATTGTTGTTTTGTGATTACATTGAAATATATACGTTCCCTGGTTCAGTTGTTGTTTGTAATTGCATTAAAGTGTGAAAATACTCTGGTTAAACTGGTATTTTACAATTACACTGAAGTGAGGAAAATTCTTTGATTGAATTATGTGAATAAACAAAAGTGAGAAAATTCCCTGGTTAAATTAGAAAATTCTCTGGTTGTTGTTTTGTGATTATTTTCGTGAGAAAATTTCCTGGTTAAATTGTTGCTTCGTGATTACATTAAAGTGAGATAATCCTCTGGTTAAAATGTTGCTTTGTGATTATATTAGTGAGAAATTTTCTCGTTAAATTGTTGCTTTGTGATTACATTAAAGTGGGAAAAAAAATTCTGGTTAAATTGTTGCTTTGTGATTACATTAAGGTGTGAAAATTTTTCTGGTTAAATTGTTGCTTTGTGATTACATAAAAGTGAGAAAAATTTTCTGGTTAAATTGTTGCTTTGTGATTACATTAAAGTAAGAAAAATTTTCTGGTTAAATTGTTGCTTTGTGATTACATTAAAGTGAGAAAAATTTTCAGGTTAAATTGTTGCTTTGTGATTACATTAAAGTGAAATTCTCTGGTTGAATTGTTTAGTTTACATTTAAATGAGAAAATTCTCTAGTTAAGTTGTTGTTTTGTGATTACAATAAAAGTGAGGAAAGCGTCTGGTTAAATTGTTGTTGTGAGATTACATTAAGTAAGAAAAATCTCTGGTTAAATTTTTCTTTTGTGAGAAAATTCTGTGGTTAAATTGTTTTGTGATTACATTAAAGTGAGAAAATTCTCTAGTTAAATTGTTGTTTTGTGTTTACATTAAATTAAGAAAATACTCTGGTTAAATTGTTGTTTGGTGATTACATTAAAGTGAGACAATTCTCTGGTTAAATGTTATTTTGTGATTACATTAAAGTGAGAAAATTTTCTTGTTAAAATCTGTATTCAAATTGTTATTTGTGAGTACGTTAAAGTGAGGAAAATTCTCTGATTAAATGTTGTTGTTCGATTACATTAAAGTGAGAAAAATTCTGACCTAATTAAGTCACTGCAAATAAGAGTCAACTGAAGAATCATTACTGAGATTCAGTTTGTAGTTCTTATGCTTCAACCTCGCGTTAATTCAAATGAACAATAAATTTAGTTGTATTAGAGAGGTAGAGGTTTGATACAGAGACCCATAATTGTGACTTCTTACCAGAGGGGTTTCGTGTGAATAAGACACACCACCCAGTGAATTCTGTAATTCGTAAAAAAGGTTTTGCATTTTTCAAACAAAACAAGACGAAACTACCAAACTCCGTTGCCAGGTGCCTCGTTGATGTAACGGCTAAGTATTAATGTTAGAGAGGCCTTCTTAATTTATGAGGAGGGAAAATAATTGAAAGAAGCTCGGGGAATTGTAGATCATGTTAGAGATGGATGAGACAGAATAACTGATGATTAGAATTATGTAGTGCCACCTCCAATAATATATCAGAACTCGTCTGGAGGAAGTGGAACTCCTTCAAGATAAAGGTTCGCCGTTTTTATTTGTAAGCAGTAAGGCGTTTAGTCTTCAAAACTGATTATTGTCTATAACTCTACAATATACAACCTATAAGTTGTGATAAATATGAATATTTTATGATGAAAACAAGGTCTGATTAATTGTTTAGTATTAAAAAATTACTTCAGTTAAAACAATTCCTATCAAAAGGCTTAATTGTTAACATATATCTTAAATAAAAATATATTCTAAACCTAGAATATATTTTTTATTCAAGATATATATTTTACGTTAACAATTAAGCCATTTGACAGGAATTGTTTTAACTGAAGTAATTTTTTAATACAGGACAATTAATCAGACCTTATTTTCATCATAAATACTCATATTTTTCACAACTTTTGGGTCGTATATTGTAGAGTTCTAGACCAAAAGTCAGTTTTAGAGAAGTGAATTCTGCAAACATACGTCTGTTAATCTTTTCAAGATTGAATTGAAGGAGCCACTTTCACTACTGTAGAGATATATTTCATTGCTTTGTTAAATGGATCAAATTTGAATTTTCATCTTCTTGCGCTCACGCACACATATTTGAGAGAGAGAGAGAGAGAGAGAGAGAGAGAGAGAGAGAGCGAACACTGATATCCCTTACTTTTCGTATTGTCACGCTGAACAATTGAAGGTTAATACTCTGGGGAATTACAGGAAAAAGGCAGGTATAACCGAGGTACAAAACGAGAACGAGGTTAGTATTTAGTTGAGGAGAATGATATATGGAGTCAAATCTTTTTGAGGTTATTAGTTATAATTTTTAAGGTGCAGGAACAAAAGTCTTTGCTCTGTCTTTGTTGGAAATGTTGGAAAAGCGTAACAATGGTAGAATTACTATCAATATCCCGCGCTGGTGACACGTTCTAGCGCCAAGGATAATTTTAAAGAATATAATGAATTTAGTTGTAAATGGAGATAGTTGTTCTACGGGATTGGCAGATCTTGTCTGGATAACTTAATGACTGACTAATAATATATATAATATATTTATAGTATATATGTATATATATATATATATATTTATATTTTATATTTATATATATATATATTATATATAATAATATATATAATATATATATATATTATATATATATATATATATATTTATGTATATATATATATATATATATATGATATAGATATATATATATATATATATTTATATATGATATATATGATATATATAGTATATATATATGATAGTATATATATATATATATATGATATATATATATATATAGATATATTAGATATATATTATATATATATATATATATATAATATATATATATTATATAATATATTATATAATATATATATATATATATAATATTATATATATATTTATTTATTTATATATTTATTTATTTATTTATTTAAGCCCGGAATCAAATTCATAACATTCCCAATACTTGCAAAAATTTTCATTCATTTATTTCCATTTTTCAAAAATCCCAGGTAATCAAGAGTTTTGACAGAAATTAAATAAGTAATGATTGAAACAGCAAGATCACCTTGCCCAAAACAAAAACGCCAATCAGTATATAACTGTACAAAGACAATACACACACACACACTACTATATATATACATATATATATTATATATAGTATATATATATATATGTGTGTGTGTGTGTGTGTGTGTGTATGCGCGTGTGTACGTATACTCTATATTATATATATATTATAATATATATATAAATTGGCTTCTTTGTTTGGGAATGACGATACTTGCCAGCCGTTTCAATCGTTACTTATTTTAATTTCTGTGAATTTCTTGACTACCTGGAATATTTGAACAATGGGAATAAATGGATGAAAATTGTTGCAGGTACTAGGAATGTTATGAATTCGTTTTCAGGCCTTAAAAATAAAGGATCGTTAACCATATCGACTTCAAATGAGTCAGACAGTATATGTTATGACAACGTGACCTAGTTTTCTGTTGCTAGACAGACTGACTTTACTAACGAGATTGTGACAGAATGGAAATTACTAGTAATACTGTCTTGTTTATATCGAGCTTTAACTCCTGACTAACCTAAGTAAATTCTGAAAGTAACGGCCCAGCGCGCGCACAATTTTTCCAGTTAAAATAACATATAATTAAACCGCGTTTGTTTTACCACTGTGCTATCTTACAGAATTGATCGAAATACCCCCCTCGTCATCATCAACTGTCACCTGACTTTTTATTCTCTGTAATTACAGGATCACCTCATAGCTGAGACTTGCAGACGACAGTGAACTGGTTCCCGTCACCAAGGTCAGTTGTAATTTTCTGTTTGTCTTTTATTTTTCTTCAAAATTTATTCAGAAATTAGCTGGTAAACAGCTTTCTAGTAGATTCCTGACGCGTTGTTTACCCCGTAAGGGGTTAGTGCCGTCAGTGCACCTCGTGCGGTGCACTGTAGGCATTACTTAAGGTTCTTTGCAGCATGCCTTCGGCCCCTAGCTGTAACCCCCTTTCATTTCTTTTACTGTACCTACTTTCATATTCTATTTATTCCATCTTACTTTCCACGCTCCCTTAACAACTGATTCATAGTGCAACTGCGAGGTTTTCCTCCTGTTACACCTTTCAAACCTTCTTACTGTCAATTTCCATTTCAGCGCTGAATCACCTCATAGGTCCCAGTGCTTGGCCTTTGGCCTGAATGCTATTCAACTCAATTACGCGTTGCTACTTTTTTCCGACAACGTAATTCCTGATAATATTGGTATAATTCCTGTTAATGTTGGTATTAACCGTGTTAAAATCCTCGTAATTCCAGTTAAAATCGGTGTAATTCTCGACAATGTTGGTTTCCCCCGACAGTGTAATTCCTTATGATTTAGATGTAATTCTTGTTGATATTGTCACTAGTCTATGTTAAAACCGTAATGCCCAGGTGCATTATTTGGCAATTTCGGTGTAATTCTCGATGTTGGTTTTCCCGACAATGTAATTTCTGAACAATCGCTGGAATTCCTGTCAATATTGGTTGTAATCTTGCTAAAATCGTCGTAATTCCGGTGAAAATCGATGTGTTTCATGGCCATATCGGTGTAATTCACGATTTTTTAAATATTGACGTAATTTCTTATAATATCGCCGCAGTTCTTGAACTTCAGCAAACAAAAGGCTTAATTCTTGTTAGTATCCCTGAACAAAATTCTTTTTCCCGCTGGTATAGTGGTTAGTGTCGTGGAATGCCACTCAGATGTCGCACGTTCGCGTCTCCCACATGATCAGTTACTACTGCAGTGTGGGGTTTGCGGTGGGAGGTTGAAACCAACATTCTTTGGAAGCTTGAATTTCACGTCAGTGGCCCCTTTGGTGTGCTTGTTCCATGTGAATAGGTTTCATCTACTTAAATAATGATAATAAATAATATCACCCGATTTAGATAAGTAAGGAAAGCGTGTCCTGTTTTTTTTATTTGTGGTATTTATTGAATTAAAGACGTAAATAAAGGCTTGTGTTGATGATCTCATGATCACCCTTAAAGATTAAGCTGTTTAATGGCCATCAGTAAGAGGTAGCACTTCGTCAATAAGTCAACCGTGAAAAATATTAATATGATTAATGTGAATTTAAAAGGTATCGAAAATGATAAGTGACCCAGCCGAGCGTATTAACGAATATATTGTTAGCAGGTTATGGGCAGTTAAGTGTTAGAAGTTTTAATAGAGGGTATTGTACGCTCTGGAGTTGAATTACTCTTATTTTTATTTCATCTTAAGTGGCTTCATTTAAGATGGAATGGAAATGAAAATTCTTTCTTGCAGGAGATTGAGAGCAGCATAATTGTTAGGTGTCCAAAGACATGTTTCCTTAAGGAAATTGCTTGCTGCTTGAAATTGCTTGCTGCTTATGGCTTGCAAGCGAAATTTCTCTACTTTTTCTAGTAAGGTATTAATCAGTATAAAGGAAATGGCTATTTCATAATTGATTGATTGACTGGTTGATTGATTGATTGATTTGAAATTTAGGTCTTGAATACCAAGCGTCGGAACCCACCAGGATTATTCAGCACCGTAATGAAGATGAAATATATAAGTTAATTATTTGATTGATAATGAATAAGTGACTGATAACGTACTAGTAAAATTCATTGTTAAAACAGAACGTAAAAAAGAAGAATATTAGATAAAGCCAATAAAAAATAAATATATAAAACGCTTATATTTAAAAATATATACTTAAAATATTTCATAATTAGACGCGTTAGGAATAAAACTGCCTGCAGTCTATAACTCGTGTGTAACTGTCACCTCTCAAACACCATATTTATGTAAACAAAGGGATGAAATAATAACGAATGAATAGACATCTCTCCGCAAGCAAGAGAAATTATGTATTCTCATTTTTACTTCGTATCTTATATTCTAGAGGGACAGCGCAGTACAGCTAAACTGCAGAAAGTATGGTTCTGGGTTTTTCAGAGAGCACTCACCATTTGGGATTTGTATTTACTAATTTAGTCTCCTCTGTGTAACCATATCAGTGAGAGATTTTGCTGGCTTGAAAACATCACCTGCTGTGTTACCTACAGAATAAACTTTCATTCGCTAGTTTTTAAAGGAAAGAAATGAACTGTTTAACGGGAATATACGTCCCGGCAGGTTAACCCGAATTAAGTGATGAAATTATATTAATGCCTATTACCCGTCACTTGGCATAAGACTGGCTGTTGGAAATGTACAGGGCTAATGTACATCGTCAAAGAAATTGTTTTTTAAAGGCCGATACTAACTTGTTAGAATTTAAAATTTGAACTATTTAGAATTGCAGATTCCCAAAGTTAATATTTCGAGGGCAGGAATCTCTGTAAAATTACCTACAGGGTAATAATTAAGATTTAAGTGATATACCTTTAGTTAAGGAGGTTCTTCAGCTGCCACTGAGCAGTTGGAAGCGTTCGTTAAATTTCCAGGTTGGATTTTTAGTTTTCTGTAAAAGAAAACTATTGTGCCGGCTTTGTCTGTCCGTTCGCACTTTATTCTCTCCGCACTTTTTGTGTCCTCACTTTTCTGTCCGCCCTTAAATCTTAAAAACTAATGAGGCTAGAGGGCTGAAAATTGGTGTGTTAATCATCCACCCTCCAATCATCAAACATACCAAATTGCAGCCCTGTAGCCTCAGTAGTTTTGATTTTATTTAAGGTTAAAGTTAGCCATAATCGTGCCTTTGGCAACGATATAGGATAGGCCACCACCGGGCCATGGTTAAAGTTTCATGGGCCGCGGCTCATACAGCATTATACCGCGATCACCGAAAGATAGATCTATTTTCGGTGGCCTTGATTATACGCCGTAGTGGCTGTACAGAAAATTCGATTGCGACGAAGAAACTTCGGCGTATTTTTTACTTGTTTTTCTCAGGGCTGGTTAGTTTTTGAGCTACCGGAGAGGGTCGAGTTGGAATACCAGTAAGAGGGTCGAGTTGGAATACCAGTAAGAGGATCGAGTTGGAATACCAGTAAGAGGGTCGAGTTGGAATTCCAGTAAGAGGGTCGAGTTGGAATACCAGCAAGAGAGTCGAGTTGGAATACCAGTAAGAGGGTTGAGTTGGAGTACCAGTAAGAGGGTTGAGTTGGAATACCAGTAAGAAGGTCGAGTTGGAATACCGGCAAGAGGGTTGAGATGGAATACCAGTAAGAGGGTTGAGTTGGAATACCAGTAAGAGGATTGAGATGGAATACCAGTAAGAGGGTTGAGTTGGAATACCAGTAAGAGGGTTGAGTTGGAGTACCAGCTAGAGGGTTGACCTGGAATACCAGTAAGAGGGTTGGGTTGTGATACCAGTAAGAGGGTCGAGTTGGAAGACCAGTAACAGGAAAATTATTAGCATTCCTGTTCTGTCAAAGCCTTCATACCGCTTCATAACTATGATAATGAGACGAGGACAACACGAATTCATGTTTCGTTTACCTTGAATCAATTATGGCCAAAGTCGCGTTCCTTATAACAACTATCAAAATAAACTAAAACAGATTTTTTCTTTCAACTCCAGTAATAGTGAACTTGATATAACGTAAAGATGCACTGCATTACTACCCTAATACAATTCTCCTTATATTTTAATAATAATAATTTACTTAAATTTTTATTTATTTATTTATTTATTAATTTAATTTATCCAACAACAACAACAACAACAACAACAACAACAACAACAACAACAACAACAACAACAACAACAATAATAATAATAATAATAATAATAATAATAATAATAATAATAATAATAATAATAATTTTATCTTCGTAAAGATACGTATGGAAATGCGGAAAAATAAAACGAAAAAACATTTACAAAAAAAAATCCTATTTGTTTCTGGAAAGGAGTTTTTTTTTTTTTACTCTTTCGTGAAAACACTGACGAGAGGTTTTTGAATTTTTTTTTTTTTTGTTCAGTGAAAAGAGCGTGTCTATATGAATATGAATCTTTATAAGTTTCGTGAATTTTTTAATGATTTTTGTTTTCCTTACATTATTCAGTTATCCAAAGCCTGTTACTTTAAAGGAAGTCGGAGAATCTCATATATACCATTTACTTGTATTTCACTTATATTCAGAATTTTAATACTCATTTCGAAATTTACGATCTGATTACTGTTATTATATTTTTTCCTAATTGTCATACACTTACGTATTTTTCTTGTCAAATTTAAAGTTCCAAAATACATTTCGAATGGTATGATGCGATTAATGTATATATATATATATATATATATATATATATATATATATATATATATATATATATATATATATATATATATATATATATATATATATATATCCTGATTTCCATACATAAGTATATTCCTTTTCCCTTTGGTTTCACAGAAATACACACACATATATATATAATTATATATGTATTATATCTATACATACATATATATATATATATATATATATATATATATATATATATATATATACACACATTATATATATATATATATATATATATATATATATATATATAATTTCTTTCTTTTTTCCCGATTTCCATATATAAGTATATTCCTTTTCCCCTTAGTGGCACGGAAATTGCAGCACTCAAGGCATTTCCACATAGACTACGCAGTTTGGTAATAAATGGTAGGAAAGGGCTCCCTGATATCATGATCCGCTTATGATGTCGGGAGAGCGGTACCCGGTTCCTGAAGAAGCCATTCTGCTCGTGCTAACAGTCGCTAGCTAACTGTCCCACTTAAAGGGGACTGAATGCTGAGGTGTAAGGTAGATGGGAAAGGGTGAATTCGGTTGAAGCTTTTCCCACTTGTGGTAAGAATCGCGAGTGAATGTCTCCGGTATTTTGTCAATGGGAAAGTGAGTAGCACTCGGTTATTCCATGTTTAAGCAAGCTCGTGTCTGAAGTTTGTTGCGATAAAGCTGTTGGCAGCGTTGGGTCTACTTGTCGTGGCATACCACTCAGATGTGTCGGGTTCGCGTCTCCCCCCAGGGCTATGAAAAATCACTGGGTCTGTTTCATGGTCAGTTACTGCTGCAGTGTGGCGTCTGCGGTGGGAGGTTGAAGCTTGAATTTCGAGTCAGTGGCTCATTTGTGTTTGTTCCATGTGAATAGGTTTCATCTAATAATAATAATAATAATAATAATAATAATAATAATAATAATAATAATAATAATAATAATAATAATTAAGATTGTATGAAAATGTTACATTTATATCCTTCTTCTTTTGTAAGTTGTTTGTGATTACTAGTCGACGTGTTTTAAATGCTGTGACAATAAAAATGTTATAATTCATTTTATTCTGGATCTGATGTTGGCTCCTAAATTGCAAACCCTTTCTGATGAGTCAGTCATGATGATCTCATGAGAAAAAAGTTGGTGGACATGCTAAACAGTTATATTTTTTCTTGTAAAAAAAAAACTTTCTAAAATGGGGTATTTTTTAACGAGAAAAAATTGAACGGTGTAGCATGTCACCAAACATTTTTCTCATGAGGTTATCACGATTGGCTTGTTAGTGAAACCTGTTTGTTCAACAGACACTTGCAAGTTTTAAATATCTATAAAGAGGGTAAAACTCTCAAGCGATCTGCAAAAATAATGGTTACATGGTTAGTTTTCTGTAAAAGAAAACTATTGTGCCGGCTTTGTCTGTTCGACCGCACTTTTTCTGTCCGCTCTCAGATCTTAAAAAACTACTAAGGCTAGAAGGCTGCAAATTGGTATGTTGATCATCCACCCCTCAGTCATCAAACATTCCAAATTGGAGCCCTCTAGCCTCAGTAGTTCTTATTTTATTTTAGGTTAAAGTTAGCCATAATCGTGCGTCTGGCAACGGTATAGGACCACCCACCACCGGACCATAGTTAAAGTTTTATGGACCGCAGCTCATACAGCATTATACTGAGGCCACCGAAAGATAGACCTATTTTCGGTGGCCTTGATTATACGTTGTACAGAAAACTCGATTGCTCCGAAAAAACTTCGGCGGATTTTTATACTTGTTTTTATTTTTGCTTGTCTTAATGCGGCGCGTTTGAGATGACGAATGATGCGCCCCTGTTGCACGTACGCACAAAAGTGGGTTTCTAAAAGGTTCTTATAACATATGCACGTTTACTTATTCATTTTTCATTTTACATACATCTCAGATAATGCAGACTTAATGTTTCCTGTTTACGTACACAGATTTTAGGAATGCACACTAATAGTAATAAGGCTGTCTGGAAATTACAGTAAACTAATATGTAATTTATGTAATTTCAAGCAGTATAGTCACTTATTATGATACTTGGCTAATTAAAAGCTTTGAATTTTATAACCTGGTACCTTCGAAGTTGCTGTTGTATTTTTTAATTTCTTTAGAAGTATTTTATGGAAAATTGAGTAAAATGGGAAAAAAAAATTTCCTCCTTCCATACTGTCCGAAAAGGAACCTCATCTCTATATTGTGCTCTTGGGTAATGAATTCTAAAATCCCGTAATTCTTAATGCTTACACTTATATCCTCATTAGTATCCTCATTAGAATGTTCAATTGTACTTGAATTTCACAAGGGCTGGAATAATCTCTCTCTCTCTCTCTCTCTCTCTCTCTCTCTCTCTCTCTCTCTCTCTCATTCCCGACTTGGATGATGGTAATGAGGAAAGAGGTTTTTTAATAATTTTTGTCGTAAAATTATTTTTTTATATTTTATATTTTATATTTTATATTTTTATATTTTTATATTTTTATATTTTTATATTTTTATATTTATATTTTATATTTTTATATTTTTTTATATTTTATATTTTATATTCATTCCTTCTTCAGAGCGGTGTTCTGTGTATTGTTGTATTTTTTTGAAGTGTATTTTTTAGTGTAGTTCTGAGTAGTGCATTCTGTCAGAATAGAATGGAATGGAATATAAAATTTAGGCCAAAGGCCAAGCCTGGGAGCTCTGAGGTCATTCAGCGCTGAAAGGGAAATTGAGAGTAAAAAGGTTTGAAAGGTGTAACAGGAAAAAAACCTCGCAGTTGCACTATGAAACAATTGTTAGGAGAAGGTGGACAGTAAGATGGAAGAAAGAGAATATGAGCAGAGGTACAGTGAAAATTATGGAAGCGATTGCAGCTAGGGGAGCCGAAGGGACGATGCCAAGAACTTGAAGTAATGCTTACAGTGCACCGCGTGAGGTGCACTGACGGCACTACTCTCCTACGGGGTTCATTCTATCATTCAGGGTTCTAATTACATTTTATTCACGTTCAGAAAAAACAGCTTCAGTACGATATAACTGTTTTGGGTTCGTGTTGTCATTGCCTTCACAGATTCGTTAAAGTTAGCTTAAAAGAAATTTTGTGTGTGTGTTTTAGTCAATTAGAAGGTTGAACCTCGTTTCTTGCGGGTACACATGAAAAAATAATTAGCTGAAATAATGAAGCGGATACTTTAATTCTGCTACTGCGGTTCTGCAGTTTTTTGTTAATGCCATTTTGTTTTTTCTGCACACGTTTTCTATTACATGTCTCAAAGAGACGTTGCCTAATCCTCCAGCGGGAAACTCTCTTGAATTATTATTATTATTTAACGGCACTGTTGCATCTGCATATGGTGTTCCTAGTTTTCCTCGCAAACATGGACGGTACTTGGTAATTTTCAGTATTAGCTTTTTTATGTATCTGGAAGTAGTCATTTAAATAATTCATAAGATTAATAGTCAATTTTTAATATACATACACACACACACACACACACACACATATATATATATATATATATATATATATATATATATATATATATATATATATATATATATATATATATATATATATATATATATATTATATATATTTAGAAAAGTTCGTATCATAATGCTCATATTTTATATTGTTTATATACATTTCAAAACTGCAATCATTATACCTGTCTCTTCAGGAAAGAAGTACGATACGAAATGTCACATTCGCATTTGACTTCTGAAGAGGAAAAAAGGAATACATTTTCCGTCGTCAGTGCGTTTTTCGTGATGCGGTAAAATTCATTCCTTTGATGGTCAGAGTAAAGGTAAAATTCACGCCTTTGATGGTCAGAGTAAAGGTAAGATTTACGCATTTGATGGTCAGACTTGTCTAATAAAAATGGTAATCATCATCTTTTAGAAAGTTGGGATAATGCTTTTACCTTTATCTCTTGAAATAATTATTATTCTTTATCTATTTATTTATTCATTATTTTTTTTGCTCTTTCGATAAAGAGAAATTTATTTATAGGGAATAATTGTTTTCTTGCCAGCTGGTTTCTTAAAGCTCTCTTCTTTAAGAAGAATAGAAACTGGGATAATTATTTCAGCCATTTCTGGCCGAGAATAACTGTAACGATACACGCTGAGGTCTGTTAAAAAAAACAATTTCTCGATGTAATTATAAAGCTGTACTTCATATACGTTTTCCGCTTCCTAGCTAATTGTTAATTTTCTTCAAGATTGATGTGATCTCCACGACTACCTGAGTCATCCAATTTTGTTGTTGTTTTTGTTGTAATTATTTCGGTTGTTGATAGCCAAGTAGACGAAGTTTCAATAAATGTGTTAACGCCGTTCGCCATCTCCTGGGAGAAACATCGTAAGGTAGAACTCTAGAGAGTCACTGACCTCCATAAAAGCCTGCTTAATGAAATACATGAATATTTGATTTTAATTTTGAAAGACAAAATAGCAGAATGATGATGTTGAGAAAAGGACTTTATTTTCCGAAGAAACTGAAAAGCCTCAGAAGGTCGACGATAAAACTCTACAAACTAAAACTCGTGCTTACTTGTGATAATGTCTTCGCAAGCTTTGTCGCCTAATCATCGAGCTCAAGTTAACTGGTTATTTTATATCTTTTAATGAAGTTGTAGCAGCGACTTTGCCAGTGTGAGTCAGTTTTAGGTTCTCTTATATGAAATGATGGAATTGTAATGGTTTATTAACTGCAGTGTAGCGAAGAGCAAATGAAGTAATTGTACACACACGCGCGCGCGCACACACACACACACGTATATAATATAATACAATGTAATATAATATGATATAATATAGTATAACATTAATATAATATAATATAACATAATATAATATAATATATGTATTCATAATTATACATACATGTATACATATAACACACACATCTTTATATATATAATTATATATATATGTGTGTGTATGTATATATACATATAGATATTCATATATATATACAGTATATATATATATACATATATATATATATATATAATATATATATATATATATATATATATATATATATATATATATATATATATATATATATATATATATATATATATGTATATAGATATATATTACAACGAAATTATATTTATACATGCTTTAAATGCTCGTTGCGTGGCCACGCTTGAGTGTCCCAAAATCAGTGACCTGGGAAACATCGAGAGTAGCGACAGCCTCTCATGCACGCCAGAAAACCTCTTCCTAGTCTTCAAAGCTTAACTCCACTGTACAGTAACCTTCAATTTGTATGAATCAATTCCTGTTACCAAAGCTCAGTCCCCACTACATAGATGGTTATATTAAATCAATTTTGCAAGTGATCTATGCATCTAGTATCTGACAGGTTGACAGGTGCTGCATTAATCATATTGCCATTTACAATATATACCTTTCTGACCATTACTCTCTCTCTCTCTCTCTCTCTCTCTCTCTCTCTCTCTCTCTCTCTCTCTCTCTACATGGTCTGTGGCTATCTCGTAATATCTTCTCTACAAGAAGGCTGACAGGTTCCGAATAGCGTAGCTATTGCTTGACATTGAAGGCTTTAATGGATACAATTGTTATTCCTTTTTTACAGACTTAAAAATATTAAACAAATTTGGTTAAAACAAATCGCGGTTGCAATACAAAAATTTGTAAGCTGTTCTGGAAAATATCCCTGGAATACCTTGGCAGGATTTCTTTATAGAAGACTAAGGCTTCTTTATAGAAGACTAAGCTGAATAAATAAAAAAAGGCTGAATAATGTTTAAAGTTTACCTTCGCTTCCATAAATAATTAGCATAGGCTTTGCGCTTCTAAATAGCCCCCGTGATAATTTCCACCTCTACATGGGGCATATTTGGATATTAATGATTAAAAAAAAAAAAAAAAACTATCCCCGGCTCAAAATGCCTATGCAAAAGTCATCACATCGAGATATAATAATAATGAACTCTCACACGTCAGTGCTGCTTTCGTATGGATTTATTCATTTGTTTTTACGGAACCTTTTGAAAAGTAATTTTTTAATAAAAACGAATAATTAAAATTCATGGAATTGATTATGAATGAGACGGTAGCGTCAGAATTGCACTGCCCGTCAGTTCATATCACCGCTGTTACAGGTACTTGACACTCAAAATCGCTCGCTTTTCATGGTGGGTGTCATTATATATATATATATATATATATATATATATATATATATATATATATATATATATATATATATATATAATATACATATATATATATATAATATACATATATATTTATATATATATACATATATATGTATGCATATGTATATATATGTAAATATATCTTTATAATATATAATATATATATACATACATATATATATATATATATATGTATATATATATATACTTATATATACACACACACGAGTATATGTATATATATATATATATGTATATATATATATATATATATATATATATATATATATATATATATATATATATATATATATATATATATATATATATATACACACACGAGTATATATATATATATATATATATATATATATATATATATATATATATATATATAAATACCCGTATATATATTCATTTTTATATAAAATATATAGTACTTATACATTTATGGTCTATGATTTGATTCCCAGTACTTCGCCATTCATTTGACCCAGCTTTGGGTGAGGTCAATATAATAGTGCATAGAGCTTGCAGTTTCACCCTCGAAGACTTTGTGGCACCCACCTCTAGAGCTAAAGGGTGAAAAATGTGTACACAAGCATCTATGAATACAAATATTTGTTAAATTGATACCATATACACATAGCTACTATATTTTTCTAAGAAAGTGTGTGTGTGTGTTTGTGTCCTTCACCAACTAAATGACTTAACCTAGGCAGTTACGAATTAGTCGACGCATGCAACTTTTCACCAGAAATTTTGTGCTGTGCATTTCATTTGTAAGGTCATCCAACTTCCGGGTAAAAATTTCAGTGCAATTATTGTATGACAGTTTTTATTCGGTGAATTCGAAATATTTGAGACTTCGACTTCATAACATTACATAAAACTAAGTTTATGTGTATGAACCCTGAAATATCCTCCCTTTCTCCAACTTTTTGTTTATGGGTTGTATAAATACTCTGGCAATATTCGAAACTGATTTTTTTACGATACAAACAGTGACTTTGTTCATCACACAACAAACTAATAGTAAATAAGTACTTGCTTTCACCTTATGGATAAAGAAACCGGGTCCTTCTGTGATGATATCGACTTCCTATAACTGTAGTGTCTCTCTCTCTCTCTCTCTCTCTCTCTCTCTCTCTCTCTCTCTCTCTCTCGTGTTACTCCATTCCATTATATTCTTCCTTGCACTTTTAGTAGATAGTATGTTGTCTCGATAGCTTGCAAAGGTATTTCACTGTGCAGCAATCTTGGCTTTGCAGTCCTTTGTATAATTTACTGCCTTCCATTGCCTGGGGCGAAGGTATAAAGGCCATCTTGTGAATTTTACTAACTTGCATTCCCTATTGTTGCGAAGACCTCTCTTATATCATGAGATATTGGGCCAGTGGACCAAATTATTTTCTGTGACAACCCCTTGCTTGAAGGTATCTCTAGTCATTTTAGGTGCAATTATGATTTTGAGGTTCTTGTTCAATTCTTCATTTAGTCGCTTCACCCCCATCTAAGGTTCTCATTTAATTGCTCGGAGCAAAATTACAAACAAGAGAACGCTAAAACAACGTAAGAGGTATCTCTAGTCATTTTAGGTGCATTTGTGATTTTTAGGTTCTCATTTATTTCTTCAGATGGTTGTTCCAGCTCCGTCTAAGGTCCTCATTCAATTGCTAAAAACAAAACAAAAAAGAGAAGAAAAAGCTAAAAGAACGTAAGAGGCGCCCGAAGCAGCTGTATTTCCCAACAGTTTTTGCAACTTTACGACCCTGAGATTTCAGATCCAATTTGCCTAGGCTGGAATAGTTCGAGAAAATCGCGTCTTTTAACGACGCCACGTGGCAGTTGAATCCTACTTCTGCCTTGGCCAATTACTCTGGACTCTTTGAAGTACTACATTTACGTATTTTCGAGCGATGTACCTACGTAAATAACGGGAATAGCCGTTCTGATGGTGATTTCCTGGAGAATACTGACTTCCGAGGAATCTCGTACACTAAAGAGTTAGCGGAGAAGGAAAGTTCGCGCTTTTTGGTACTGTTATGAGAGGCAAAAGCCTGCATACACTTCTTTTGTTTTTATCGAGTGCTGACTCGTCTAAAATGATAGTGGAGTGAAACTAGAATTTTTTGGTGCCATTATGTTATTAAGATTGAGCTCATTTTTTATAAACACATCCTTCTGGTGAAGTTATAGTTTTTAAAATAGGTTCCATTTTCTGACAGATGAAGACTGTAGATGAGATGGGCCTACATAAGTGTGATATGGTTAGCGCAGTCATTGCACGTCTCGTGGCGCACTGTAGCAATTACTAGATGGTGTTTGCAGCGTCCTATCGACCCCTGGCTGCACCCACTTCTCAGCCTTTTACTTTACCTCCGTTCCTGCTGCCTCCTTTGCTGTCCAACCTCTCTTAAGCAGTACTTCTTAGAACAACTGTGGGATTTCTCCCAGTGCCATCTTTAGATCCTTGTATTTTATTTCCATTATTTTCTGGATCCGTTTATCTTGCTGCCTAATCACATCAATGCCCTCTTTTCATTGTCTTAAGCGCTGAATGGCCGAAAGTTCTCCAGTGCAAAACGTAACAGGATAATGAGTCAAACATGATCTGATATAACGCTTTCAAAATTCATTTTAGTTTTCTATAAAGGAAAACTATGGTGCCGGCTTTGTTTGTCCGTCCGCACTTAGTCTGTCCGCACTTTTTTCTGTCCGCACTTTTCTGTCCGCCCTCAGATCTTAAAAACTACTGAGGCTAGAGGCCTCCAGTCTTCAAACGTACCAAATTCCAACCCTCTACCCTCAGTAGTTTTTATTCTGTTCAAGGTTAAAGTTAGCCATAATCGTGCTACTGGCAACGATATAGGATAGGTCACCACTGAGCCGTGTTTAAGGTTTCCTGGGCCGCGGCTCATACAGCATTATACCGAGATCACCGAAAGATAGATCTATTTTCGGTGGCCTTGATGATACGCTGTAGAAGCTGTACAGAAAACTTGACTGCGCCGAAGAAACTTCGACGCATTTTTGACTTGTTTTATACACATTTCAGTTAGACAATCTGGCATCGTTCTCCCTCAAAGATAATCGGTTACTAACCATTACCGATTATCAAAGCGGGTCTTCCAAAGACTAAGAATCACCAGAGATTAGCGATCACCAAATATTATCGATCCTCAAAAATCATCGATTCTGAAAGATCATAGATTGTCAAAGATGTCGATTATCAAAATTCACCAGTTTCCAAAGATCATCGACTCTGAAAGATTATCAGTTACGGATTATCTTTTCCTATCACCGGTTTACAGATACGTTGAAATTTCAAGAATAATTGATTGCCAAAGATAAACTATTACAGATCATCTGTTCTAAAAAGGTTTTGGACTTTCGTTGATTGTGGATTCCCGAAAATAATTAAATCCCAAAGACTACACATTCTAACAAAATCTGTCGACTTGAGATTACAGATTCCAAGAATCATCGATTCCCAAGAATCATTGATTCCCAGGAATCTTCGATTCCCAAGAACATCGACTCCAAGAATCATCAATTCCCAAGAATCATCGATTCCCATGACCCAAGAATCTTCGATTCCCAAGAATCTTTGATCCCCATTCCCATGAATCATAGATTCCCAAGAACCATCGATTCCCAAGAATCCCAGATTCCCACTGGGCATTCGCATTCACGTTAAATCCACTTCCTGGAACCCGAGAGAGAGATAACTCGTCGCATTATGCTCTTCCATGGCGCTTGTTCGTCATATCTCCTATCTCGAGATTCGCTTCTGAATCGAGAGAATTATTTTTGAATTATTTTTCGGGCCCAGATGGCCAGCGCATCTCCTCAAGCGTGTGAATTATTTTACAGATTTGGGATGGCTTCTGTGTTCGCTTTCACTTTGATTATTATATACTTTGCTTTTCCTGACATCCCTCAAGGTAGTGTCATTTGATAAGAGGTAATTATTTTTCGCCATTTTTTTCGAAAGCGTTGTAATTTTGAGTACCTTTTGGAGGTGAAGACCATTTCATACGAATTCCTTACTTCAGTATCCAAGGTCTTTAGGTAGTACGACTTCAAATGGCCATGCATTATTAGATGGTAATATTGTCAAGGGGACACTGCTGTTTTTTAATACCAAGAATTGTTGCTTAGGTTTTTGTGGCACTTTTTGGAGTTTCCCAACCCTTCTTAATTCTTCCAATAGCCGTAGGGCCTAAGTTGTTGGTTGGGATTCTAGTTTCAGTGCCAAAGTAGTTAGAAAAAAGTATCGGGACTTATTATGGGTAGTACCTCATTTTTACATTATAGGTCTTTCTTCTTGACAGGTTCTTTTGGCAGGAAATACAACTATCTTCGTGGCGCCTCAGTAACACTCCAGGCTGAACTGCTTTTGGGGGGGGGGGGGTTAGTATTGTCACTGCGCCGAACGTGGTGCACTGTAAGCTAAACTCGAGTTTGTTTGCTGTGTCCCCTCGCCCCTAGCTGCACCCAATTTCACTAGAACTCCCTTATTTCACTGTTTAAAGCACTGACAACTTCTTGGAGGGCTGCCCAGTTTGATCCCAGGAATTGCTGCAAGCTTGCAATCCAAAGCAATTTTGAAGAGGTGCGGAAACTTGGGTCGCTTTGCATTTTACCCTTCTTATGGGACTGTTGCTAAGATATTGACTTGGGTTACAAAAACACTTATAACTAACTGAAAATTTTATTGAAAGACACTATTTCCTTCTAGACATTTTCTCCAGATATTGTTGACAAACTCTTTAGCTATTAAATGAGATTTAGTTTAGCTCTGTATCTCTGATAGTTTTAAAGCAGTAGCCGTTTTTTACGGACGCTTACCAAAATACCTTTTTTCTTTTTTTTATTGCAGATTTTGCCTTCAACAGTTAGGAGCAGAATCTAGGTGGAAATAGTGTCTTTCAATAAAATTTTCAGTTAGTCTTAAACGTTTTTGTAACCCAAGTCAACATTTGAGCAACAGCCCCTTAATGTCAAAA
>JANJGK010004510.1:5000-25000 GCA_039081455.1 Macrobrachium rosenbergii | reverse complement strand
CCTTATCATGTTTGCTAATGAATGTAACTAACGAATCTCTTCTTCTACAAGACGGGGAAATGTGTTGTTTTTTTCATGTTCCTGCTAATGGAGATGACTTTCCTGCTGAGTCTCGCGGCGTTGTTTGTGGTGAGGTTCAGCTTGAATGATACCGTGCTCTTGTTTAGCGAAGCGGTTCTCATGCTGATCTTTATTTCCGACAATAAATTTTCTAATACATTAGCCGTATATAGCTGCTGATAATTAATTTTTGCTATTGTAATTATCCCCTGTAGGGGGTAGTGCCGTCAGTGCGCCTCATGCGGCGCAGTGTAGCCATTACTTAGGGTTCTTTGCAGCGTGCCTTTGGCCCCTAGCTGCAACCCCTTTCGTTCCTTTTACTGTACCTCTTTTCATATTCTCTTCCGTCTTGCTTTCCACCCTCTCCTAACAATTGATTCATAGTGCAGCTGTGAAGTTGTCTTCCTGTTACACCTTTCAAACTTTTTACTGTCAATTTCCGTTTCAGAGCTGGATGACTTCATAGGTCCCAGTGCTTGGCATTTGGCCATAATTCTATATTCAATTCAATTCAGTTCGTTATTGTAATTATCATTATTAAAATTAACGATTCGGTTCCATACTGTGAATTAAAGTAAAATGGCATCTTTGACCTAGATTCTAAATGAGTCAGTCATCCTTTTTTTTGGCGCACATTATTTTTGTTTACTCAAACTGTCAGAATTAGGTTGGTTAATATGTCCCCTATACATTTTGACTGTTAAAATTGCAATAAACTACACTGGTGGCAAATTTCTCTGTTTTGGAATTATATTGCTCTTGTTCATTTATTTTGTTGATGCTTAGAATTTCGCTATAATAGCTAGGCTCTCTTCACCTATTATTCACATTTTTGCGGCTTCCGTATCGTCTTAGCCGCTACGCTATTATAGATTTTAGAACAGAGTCGATCGGGTTTTACTGCGATCATTTGCGTAATCATCCTGGTAACGAAGCATCACTAATTGCACTTTCTTCGTATGCACCAATACTCGCATATTTACAGACCAAGGGAAGGTCTTCCTAAATGGCAACTTGTAGTCCTTGGCCACACTACAACGCTGTATGATGTGTGGAGATATATTCTATATTATGTTTGATAACAACATACCTTTCTGATTATCTCAATGATCTCTTCCAACAGGGGCGGAATACCACCTATTCACTGCGCGTCCCTTCAAGTGAAAAACTTTTCCCCCGTACCTTCGCCTTCCTTTTGATAATGGGTTGAATTCCCCTCAGATTCCCTTCTCTCTCTCTCTCTCTCTCTCTCTCTCTCTCTCTCTCTGCTCCTTTGATGGTTATAAAACTTCCTCCCTCCCTTCCTGGCTTCTTCCTTATCATGTTTGCTAATGAATGTAACTAACGAATCTCTTCTTCTCCAAGACGGGGAAATGTGTTTTTTTTTTCTCTTCGTGTTCCTGCTAATGGAGATGACTTTTCCTGCTGAGTCTGGCGGCGTTGTTTGTGGTGAGGTTCAGCTTGTATGTTTTCTTGTAACGACCTTTATTTGGGATGATAATCTTTCTGATATGTTAGCTGTGTATACTTGAAGATGAGTAATTTTATGCTTTGGTGATTTTTATGAATAAAATTGGCGATTCAATTCTATACAGTAAATTGAAGTAAAATAACTTTAACCTCAGAATCTACATCAGTCATTCCTTGTACGGTGTACCATTTTCAGATTTCTGAAAAGAAAACTATTGTGTCGACTTTGTCCGTCCGCACTTTTTTCTGTCCGCCCTCAGATCTTAGAAACTACTGAGGCCAGAGGCTGCAAACTGGTATGTTGCTCATCCACCCGCCAATCATCAAGCATACCAAATTACAGCCCTCTAGCCTCGGTAGTTTTTATTTGATTTAAGGTTAAAGTTAGCCATAATCGTGGATCTGGCAACGATATAAACTTTCATGGGCCGCGGCTCATACAACATATACCGAGACCACCGAAAGATAGATCTATTTCGGTGGCCATGATTGAACGCTGTACAGAAAACTCGATTGTGCCGAAGAAACTTCGGCACATTTTATTACTTGCCTGTTGCTTAATCTGCTATTCAGCATAAGATTATCATACGTCTCTTACAGACTTGGACAGTTGAAATTACGAGAAATTAGTGTGGAGCCGCAGATTTCTCCCAGTTATGAATTGGAATACTTTGCTCTATTCCTTTTGTCGAGACACAGCCGGAAGACATTGACAAGGGTACGAAGGTAGTTACGCTATTCGAAAAGCGTGAGCAGCTTTCGCTACCTTAGGATTCAAAGGAGGTCGTTTTCTTATCAACACGACAGCGCACGGATTGGGAGCTGTGACTTGATCGTAAGTTGAAGGCTAACCTGATCCGGTAACAACCTAGGATGCAGCTCCCGAATTGAAATTGCCGTCACTGAGATCTTTGAGGAGAGCTACAAATAAAATCACAGTCAACATTAAGGAAAAAGAAAGGGCTACGGTAATGTTATCGAAGTGTCACTGAAGATCTGCATTTTTAGAAGCAAAATGATGTATATAATTTTCAGAAGACTTATAAGAGATTGACTCAAGACTGACGCAGGGTTCATCGAAGGACTTTGTCGCTCAGTCTTGTCTTCTGTGGCGAATTGAGACGGCAGTGCCCAGATTATCTTAAATCGCTATTATGAAATTAATGTTTAAATTTTGATGTTTGAATCAATGATCCGTCAGATTGCTTGGAAATTCCGTTGAGTAACGTCTGAAGATTTTGGATACTTGGTTAATATTCCTTCGTGCAATATACTCTGGTTATATCTTATTTTCTCACTATATATGTACATACATATATTATATATATATATAAAATATAGATAATATATATTATATTATATTATATATATATATATATATATATATATATATATATATATATAGTATCTGTCGATCTATCTATCTATCTATATATATATATATATATATATATATATATATATATATATATATATATATATATATATATATGTTTCCAGTACAGTATAATTTCTAATACATATCAGAATCAAATCGTTTCACTGATTTTTTAATTAACCCGGTGTAATTTCCTTCGATACGAAATCATTTCAGTTGAACAAATAACCAACAGAATAAAAACTCACAGAGGAATGACGGCAAAATGTCTCGCCAAAAGAGGCAGTTAAAAAAAAAAAAAGCAGCAGTTACAAACTCGTCCAGTTTCCGGTCACACGGTCCTTTGAATTAGTCGGCAACGGTTGTGTGTATCGCTTAAGGGGAAAAAAACCTTTTGATTTTTTCCAATTTGACTATGAAAACAGACGTCGCCCACAGCGGACAATTTTCGGCGCGATTGTGACAGCGACAAAAGACAGGGACAGACATTGGCACCTCGTTAAGTGATGGTACGGCCTTTCAAATGAACCAGTTCCTCGTTAGTTTGTTTGAGGTGCAAACAATGTCGAGTCGGCCTGTTATAAGTTTCCTTTGCCGGAGTTCTTGAATTGGAAAGTAAGTTTATTTTTATTTTATGGGGGGAGAACGATTTCTGTCTTTGTGATGTGGAACTTTGGATGCTTCGTGTCTGTGTTGATAAGTGACTCCTGGCTGTCATGTTTGTTCAGTATGAAATTTCAGTTATTGCTTTTTGAAGCGAATTTCAAACTTGAGTTTCAAACTTTTGAACCCTGTTGACAACACCGTTCCGTTTGTTTTTATTTCAGTTTTGTTAATTAGATGCATAATGTGGGTGTGTTCTATGACCTTGGTATACGTTATTTGGAAGAAAATAACGTATACCAAAAATCCTGAACTTACTCTGGCTTAGATGAAAGGCCTGGTTGCACCATATCCGAAATAATCAAGTGAACTGCAGTAATAGTTTCATATTTATTTTCACTCGCCAGGTCACTCTGTGGAATTTCTTGGCCTTACTGTGACCCATATCTAATGCGTGGGAATTCTTGTAGAAAAGAGATTGACATTTCCTATAACTTTATTATACTAAAGTGTTCGAATGTCTGTTGGGATGAAAATGTCTAATGCCTAAGCCAAAAAGTTCAACTGTTCCTTTGCTTGCAATCTGGCTTTTGTAAGGGCCTTGCTGCTTGTGACGATCTTCTGGAATTTCTGGTGTCAAAGAAATCGCTGGATTTTGATCAAGAATTTAATCTGATTGGTCCTGACTTGACTGAAGCTGTTGGTCGTGTTAATCAGGACCTCGTTTTCAAAGTTAGAAAGAAGATACTTTGGGGACCATTTCTTAATATTAGTATTAAATTTTTAAGTAACAGATTGCAAAGATGTAGTTGGTGATGAGCAATGCAGAGACTACAGAAACGTAGTCTGGTATTCCTAAGGGTGGTGCTCTTGGCCCTACAGTTGGTTAGTTTGCTTTGAAAACCAGTTCATTTCTCAAGTCATCCTGCGTCTTCAAGTACCTTTGCATTAAACTTTGGAACGTGCAGTCAGTAACTGATAGATTTATTACCAAGAACTACTGTCACCAACGAGCATAAACTGGTAACAGAAATGAAGTTATATGTGTTCTCCCGTGCGGCTCATTACTGTAACGCAATGGACATATGGCCTCGATTGTGTGAATAGCAAAAAAAAAAAAAAAAATTATATTTGCTCCTTGGTCCAAACTCTGGTGGCAAAATGTAGAAAGCTGTTGCAAAACATATACGTATCACACAGTAAGTTTGAAAGCTTTTTCAATGCTTCTGTAAAGATACAGTACCTTGCATCACTGTCTGCGTTTTTCTGACTTGGGTTGCTGTACAAGTGTGGATATATGTTTACTGGGTCATCACCCTTCTTAGTCATTTGTTTCTCTTGCCGTTTTTTTTTTTCTTTTCCAAGATATCGGCAATCTGCGGTTTTGGGTGCTTTTAGATATGTATCATTTGAATAATGGAAATGCAGCTGAGAGTTGCCTTTGGATGTACAGTTGGTCATGAATCGATGTATAGAACGACGATGAAGTCATTCATGAGTGTGTGAGGAGCAAACTGCATGTGATTAGGCCAAGGGCATTTGTCAATAAAAATGCCCTTGATTGTGATTTGCTGTGCGAAGAAAAACAACTCCATTAAACTTGTTTAAAATGGATTAAATAATTTTATCTAAGTCATGTGAAGTGATATTGTGGAGCCCATATCATTAATGATTTATAATTAATGTTCTAAAGTCAGTGATGGAATATTTTCGTATATGAATGAGTGTAGCTGTGTTAGTTATTTTTTTTAAATTATGGATGTATTTTGAATGAAATAGGTTGTTCAATGCTGCTGACAAGCATTACAAGCATTTGTAAATTCAGAAGAGCAATTGTAGTTATTTGCTTTCTGGGTTTTCTTCTAAAATTAAAATCATAACACACAATTTCACATAAGATACTCCGAGGCAACAGAACAAAAGTGAGCCGATAAAAAGAATATACATATTGAAAGGATGAGTCTCAAAAGCCTGTGATCAGATAAAATCCTTTTGAAGTAGGATATTCAGGATACCCAAAAATCTGAGGGATCGTAGGATATCACTGAAATGAATTTGTTATCCTATTTCATTGTATTCCTGTTTCACTGTAATCTGCATAATACATTCTGGAAATCGCTCAAAGGGCTCTTTTATAAGTTTAATAATGCTGTATATTTTTATGCAGCTTATGAATACAATAGGCAAACAGATATATATCAGCTGACAGAGTTCTTAATTCTAAATTCTTAAGTTTCTGTTTCTTAATTCAAACGAACGCCATATTCTTGGTAAGGTCGAATTTCAAGTTAGTGGCCTCTAAGAGCTTTTTCACATGAATAGGGTTCATCTTCTGGGTAATAATAATAATGATAATAATAATAATAATAATTATTATTATTATTGAATATTATTGCTGCTTCAGCTGCATTTATTTTGTAGAAGACTTTTTTTATTTTCCTTATTGCGGACTTCTCTTCAGTGGAGGTGCGTGCTAACAGCTCGCCTATATTTGTCATTTCATGGGGGAAAAGTCAAAATCTGGATTCTGCTTCTTTATATATTCTATACAGTTGGTTCTATACAATTGTTGCCGCGACGCGTTTCGACAGACTCTTCTGTCATTCTCCAGCGGGAGCTAGTAGAGGACTGGCAGATTGCATAGGTGGTCCTGAATTTATACACGGGCTTCAGCGGGGGGGTCATGGATGGCGAATTCTGATTGATTGCAGTCAGCGAACTTCAAGCCAAATTTCTGCGGCGAAGCTCGATCCTGACAGATCTTCGCAACCTGGGAATGTCATTCATTCCAGCGTTCCCATTGGCCTGCCGTTGCGTGATGTCATGCCGGCTGACATCATCGGTAGTTTGGCTGCTATTGGGCTGCGGATGAATGATGTCATTATCTACTCTTTCTGTCGTAGTCGGGGGATTGTCTCGAAGGGCGCCTCGCTCATCAGGGGCATCTCCATTCTCAGGGTTGTCGTTTTCAGGTATTCGTTGGATTTGGTGGGTGTTCTGCATTATTCTTCTTAAATTCGTGGGTAGGAGCGATGCTTCCTGCTTCGTATTCATTGTTGGTTTTCTCTCGGCAATGAGGAGCGCCTCTAGCAGGCGCAGACGTCGAGGGTCGGCGGCTCTCCCGATTATACTTATATTTTGTATAATACTGTCGCGGGAGATGGAAATATTGTGAGTAGCACGGGCGTGGTTCATGATGGCACCCTCCTGGGCGTGGCAGGAGATCCTTTTTGACAGACGCATCGTGGTCATTCCAATATAAGCGCCGGGGCATCCTCGGACAGGACATACAAATTGGTAGACCACGTTCTTCTGCTTGAGGGGTTCTCTTGCTGGCGGAGAGGGGTTATTCTTCATCACCAGATCACGGGTGCGGCGGTTCTTATAATAAATTATAAGATTTATTCTCTTACTGTCTTCGGTCGGGGTGACGTTTTCCATGACGATTTTCTTCATGGAGTTCTCGTCCTCACGGTACTGGGGATGCATCCGGGCCTTATAATAGGTCTTTATGTCATCTTGGGGGGCAGGTTGTGTGTTCTCACCGTTGTACCATTTTTCCAGGCCAGTTCGAATTTCTTTGTTGATGAGTTTGTTGGTGAACCCATTGTTCACCAACATTTGTGCAGCACGTTCGAATTCCTTGTTGGTGTCCTGCCAGGTGGAGCAGTGGGAGAGGGCCCTTTTAATGAAGGTCCTGACTGTCGTGTTCTTAAACCTAGCAGGGCACTCGCTATCCCCATTCAAGCAAAGTCCCAAATTGGTGGATTTTGTGTAGACTGATGTCTTCAAGTTCCGTTCCGTCTTTGTGACCATAACGTCGAGGAAGGGGAGCCGGTCGTCTGTGCTGAACTCGACAGTGTAGTTCAACACACTACATTGTTGGAATGAATGACATTCCCAGGTTGCGAAGATCTGTCAGGATCGAGCTTCGCCGCAGAAATTTGGCTTGAAGTTCGCTGACTGCAACCAATCAGAATTCGCCATCCATGACCCCCCCGCTGAAGCCCGTGTATAAATTCAGAAGGACCTATGCAATCTGCCAGTCCTCTACTAGCTCCCGCTGGAGAATGACAGAAGAGTCTGTCGAAACGCGTCGCGGCAACAATTGTATAGAACCAACTGTATAGAATATATAAAGAAGCAGAATCCAGATTTTGACTTTTCCCCCATGAAATGACAAATATAGGCGAGCTGTTAGCACGCACCTCCACTGAAGAGAAGTCCGCAATAAGGAAAATAGAAAAAGTCTTCTACAAAATAAATGCAGCTGAAGCAGCAATAATATTCAATAGAACCTGTTTAAAAGAGGGTCTGCTGCCAAATTATTATTATTATTATTATTATTATTATTATTATTATTATTATTATTATTATTATTATTATTAAGGGAGTAGACCCTCTTTTAAACAGGTCTTATTAAAAAGGATGGCTGTATTATGCGAATTTATCTTATATAGTGTCTTTTCTATCCTCCTTATGATTCGCTTTTCAGGCTCAGCGATGTTAGTCAGTAACTGGCCGATATTCATGTTGGAAAAGGACAGTGTGCGGAATATTGGAAGTCTTTTATTAAAAATTATTATTATTATTATTATTATTATTATTATTATTATTATTATTATTATTATTATTATTATTATTATTATTATTATTATTATTATTATTATTATCTGGCTTGCAAGAAATTCCCTACAGCTATCAAGGTATGATATATTTACCGTGTTGAAGATTAGTTGAAATTTAGAATTCAGATCAATGTTTAATCGGAAATGATGGATTACAAATAATTGTATAGTTTAAATTAAATACTTCGTAGACAAATATCTATCCTCTCTCTAGCTGAAATGAACTGGTTTGTCATTTCTGCTTGAGAAATGGACAACTGAAAATGAACCCCTTTTAGTTTTCTGTAAAAGAAAACTGTTGTGCCGGCTTTGTCTGTCCGTCCGCACTTTTTTCTGTCCGCACTTTTTCTGTCCGCCCTCAGATCTTAAAAAACTACTGAGGCTAGAGGGCTGCAAATCGGTATGTTGATCGTCCACCCTCCAATTATCAAACATACCAAATTGCAGCCCTCTAATCTAGGTAGGTTTTATTTTATTTAAGGTTAAAGTCAGCCATAATCGTGCTTCTGGCAACGATATAGGACAGGCTACCACCGGGCCGTGGTTCACACAGCATTATACCGAGACCACCGAAAGATAGATCTGTTTTCGGTGGCCTTGATTATACACCGTAGCGGCTGTACAGAAAACTCGACTGCACCGAACAAACTTCGGCGCATTTTTTACTTGTATATATATATATATATATATATATATATATATATATATATATATATAATATATATATATATTATATATATATATATATATATATATATATATATATATATATATATATATATATATATATATTTATATTATATATATATATATATATATATATATATATATATATACATATATATATATATATATATATATATATATATATATATATATATATATATATATATATATATATATATATATATATATATAAACGGAAGCGTTTGCAGCAGAAGAATGGAGAAGATTAGTTGTACTCGGTCGCCTTTATGAGCAGCAATGTTGTTCAGAAATCCCAACGGTAAATCCATTCGCTAGATGCTGAACCCAAATCGCCTTATAAAAGCGCAGGTGAGGAGAAGATGCACCTCGGTCTAGCTATCCAATCCTACCCCACCCAACGTCCCGCCTCCCTCCCCCCCACCACCAACAGCCCACTTTCCCTCTCCCTCCCCTCCTACCCTCCAAGCCATCTCCCCGACACATGAAAAGAAATAAAAGGGGAAAATTGAAAAGAAGAGAATTGGAATCTAAGTTTCTAAGAAGTTCTTATTGAAAAAGTTTGAATCTGCGCTTTTCGTTATCATTTAAGCTTTTGATTGTGAGAATTCGACCGCAAGAAACCCCTTTTCACTGCAGGGTTTTTCCCGCCGATTGATGGGAGTGCTGACCGTCCGCCAGATGGCTGGCTCTGTGATACTCGGTAGCAGCAGCAGGAGGAGAAAGAGGAAGAGGAGGAGGAGGAGGAAGGGAAGAGGAGGAGGAAGAGAAGGAGGAGAAAAGGAAGAGAGGAGGAGGAGAAAAGGAAGGGGAGGAGGAGTAGGGAGGGGGAGGAAGAGGAGGAGGAGGGGAAAGAGGAAGGGGTGAGGAGGAGAATGAGGAGGAGGAGGGGAAGGAGGAAGGGATGAGGAGGAGAATGAGGAGGAGGAGGGGAAGGAGGAAGAGATGAGGAGGAGAATGAGGAGGAGGAGGGGAAGGAGGAAGGGATGAGAAGGAGAACGAGGAGGAAGAGGAGAAAAGGAGGAGGAGGAGAAAAGGAGGAGGAGGAGAAAAGGAGGAGGAAGAGAAGGAGGAGATGGAGAAGGAAGAGGAGGAGGAGGATTAAACGTCTATTGACGTTATTGTAACTGGTTCTTACCTTTTAAATGTATTATTAAAAACGCTAATTTGCCCTTAGATTCAATTAGTATGCAATTTGTCTTCAGGAAGGAGCAAATTGGTGTTGGTGCATCTGATTTTTTTGTATTAACTTTTCAGTTTTCACGAATTACATTTTGTCTGAATCACTGGCAGTGAAAAAAAAAAAATACTATTGGAGAATTTTATATAATAGTGCATTGGATTTTTTCAGTGACTCTGGAAGCATCTGAAATAAAGATAAAGAAAGAAAGTAAGGAAGAAGTTACAGAATATCGTAAACAGTACAGTCTACTCTGTAATTTTGATGAAGTCATTCTTGATAGCTAAAAATCCTCGAAACCTTATTATTATTATTATTATTATTATTATTATTATTATTATTATTATTATTATTATTATTATTATTATTATTATTATTATTATTCGTAAAAAATCTTATAATAGCATGAGTCACTAAAATAGTGAAGAAATCCACAGTGGTGTTAGTGTAGATATATATATATTATAAATGTATATTTACACTTACATCACAGTTCATTTCTTTACCATTATTATTATTATTATTATTATTATTATTATTATTATTATTATTATTATTATTATTATTATTATTATTATTATTATTATCATCTTTTTTTTCGAAACCACTTCTTCGTGTGTACATAATAATCCTGAAGAGTTGTCACAATCACTTTTACCACATATTTTACTTTTGATTATCAAAGCATTTGCAAAACCAAATCTACCCCACAGTCATGTAGTATAATTCTGAGCGGTCAAGTATTCAAAACTACTTTTGCCACAATACCCATGTGATGATATTGGGATTTTTTTAAACCACCTGCGTCAATACAACCTAAATTTATAACCGAGCAGTCAAATATTTTCAAATTTCATCCGAAACCACCAGCACCAACTGGTGGTTATTACATAAAATCGCATGAAGGAGTTCTTATGTGATTTCTTATTTACACGGGGGCATTAGCTAATGCCGCTTTAAATAGGTACAGAAAACCAGTCATAATTGGGGAATAGTTTCATTATTCAAAGGTTTGAATTGAATATAGAATTTAGGCCAAAGGCCAAGCACTGAGACATATGAGGTCGTTCAGCGCTGAAACGGAAATTAACAGTAAAAGGTTTGAAAGGTGTAACAGGAGGAAAACTTCGTAGCTGTACTATGAATTAATTGTCAGGAGAGGGTGGAAAGTAAAAAGAAGAAAGAGAATATGAAAGGAAGTACAGTAAAAGGAAACGAAAGAGGTTGCGGCTAGGACCGAAGGCACGCTGCAAAGAACCTTAACGGCACTACCCCTCTACAGGATTCAAAGACTTGCGAGAGGATCATAAAAAGGATCTGATATTAATTACTAGATGGAAGATGAAACCGATGGATCTATGATCAGCGGGACATCAAGAGTAAAGGTATTGGTTTAATTTCAGATTCTGAGATTTGAATTCATTGTTGGCTTCAAGCCTTATATATCAAAGAATGTCTAGGGCTTTCAAAAAAAAAAAAAAAAAAGTTTAGGCTATATAAGGGTTTTCGTTTGATCATTTTATAGAGTATATTTTCAAAAGGGTATGTCATTTTAGGTATGATCAATTGCCATTTTACAATTCTATCCTTTAACATTTTAGTACCTTGTAAACATTCTCATACGGTTCATAACATCCAGCTTACTTATAGAGTGAAGCACTGCAATGTCTGATTTTCCATTTGTTACGTTTGTGATATTTTGGTCACTGTTTGTTTTCATACAAGTTTAAAACTTTATACTGAAGGGCCCTCAGTTTGTCGTGAGACCTGAAGCACCGAGGCAAAGCTGAGAGCGCTGTCTGTCTTCGAAGTATGAAATTGCTCTTTGAATTTAAATTTATTTAAATCTAGTTGGGCTTTAATGATATAACATATTTCTAATATCCTGACATCTGGTAAACGTTAAATTATCATTTCTGTCGAATGTTAGAGTGTCATCTTTTAAGGGCGTTTTATGCTCAGCGTTTGAAAACAATAACTCTTTTTATTCAGCTTTATTCATGTTTTCTCGTTTCGAACGATTTTAATATTTGCCTTCTTGTTTCTAATGATTTAAACTGTCCTATATTAATGAATTTTTTTTTAGAATAATTCCTTGTGTACATTTGGAGTGAACAAGGGTTAGCTGGAACAGATAAGGATAAGAATGCGGAGAATGGATAAGGCTTAGTTGGTGTGGGATAGACAGGGAGTTAATCAAGTGGAATAGAAATAGGGGAAAATTACGTGGTGTGGAATAGATAGGGATTTGACTGAATAGAAATGAACACGGGGGATAAGGCAGGGTAAAATAGAGTGGAAGTTATTTGTGCTAGAATGGGGTAGGATCTGGCGGTTTGGAGAGTTACTGGGATTGGTGGAAAGGAATGTGAGTGGGATGGGATGGTGTGGGGTGGGATGGAGTGTACTGGTGGGTTCCGCTGATCACCAGCATATCTGTGTAACTTAATTAGCTGATTGATTTGAGACTCCTGGTACCTGTCAAACTGTCAGTTCCTTTCATTTGCTGCATTCGTCGTTATGGTAATAAGGTTTAACAGCCTCAGGTTAATTTCTAATGAGGTAATTTATTTTTCTGAAATAAAGAAAACCACTTTTTTCCTCTTCTGTTAATTAGGGAATATCTGTGAGAGATTTGCGATTTCATTTTGACTTAATTATTTATAAATAACTCGACTTTTTCTGGTTGGAGATAAATTTTTAAGTACTTGAAATTTTGTATTTGCAATCTATAATATATATATTTGCCAGCATTTTCTTTATTTCACTGTAATGTTTGAAAAACGTCTGTAACTAAAAATACTTTAATATTTATATATTGTTCAGTGGATCCTTTTCGTTATGTATAAAAGGAAATTTCAATTTATTACTGAGTGGTTAATGTCGTTGCATGCCACTCAGATGTCGCGGGTACGCGTTTCCCCCATGGCGATGAAAAATCACTGCCTCCGTATGATGATCAGTTACTGCTGCAGTGTGGGGTCTGCGGTGGGAGGTTGAAACCAACATTCTTTGGAAGCTTGAATTTCAAGTCAATGGCCCCTTTAGTGTGCTTGTTCCATGTGAATATATTTCATCTACTGAAATAATAATAATAATAATAATAATAATAATAATAATAATAATAATAATAATAATAAATAATAATAATAATAATAAATAAAGTCAAGAGACATCAATTCCTTCAAGTCAAATTTTTTGCAGACGCAATATCCAGTTTGTGCGACTGGTCAAGTCACACATCCAATTCTCCTTTACGAATCCGTTCATACGTTCCCAGTCGTTCTATCGCCCCGATCATAATTCGATTCCTCCCCTCTCTTCAAGACTATTGACAAGAATCCATCTCTCTTCGGACGCCATTTTGAGGAAAATATCTGTCGTTCTCACTTACGTCATTAAAGGCCATTATTACGTCCCTACTCTGGCTTCGATCTGCCCCAGATAATTTCCCTTTCTCCCTAGCACCCTCGGGTTCTTCCCTTCTCTTTTCTCCCTATTAACGAGCAATTTCTTCCCCGCGTTGAAGAACGCAATCTGCGATTCTTGGGCGGTAATGAAACTTCCAAGTAATTATACTTTTCTCTGGCCTTGGGAATAAAATGACGCCATCCCATTATTTCTGGCAAGGCAGAAAATGTCCCTCTCTCCCTTCCATATCATAGGTATAATAATCATCAGAATTCTCCCCACATTCTCACTTTCCCCTCAGTAATGGGGGAAAGTTCCCTAAACCCTTCCGTTGTCGAATTGGAATGAACTACTACTATTCCTTTTAATTTTTCATAGCATTTCTTTATTACATAATACTGAGCTTTGACTCGTATAGTTTTTTATCATAAAAATAAATAAAAAATGAGCCAAAGTTTCTTCGGCGCAGTCGAATTTTCTGTACAATGCATAATCAAGGCCACCGAAAATAGATCTGTCTTTCGGTGGTCTCGGTATAATGCTGTATGATCCGCGGCCCATGAAACTTAACCACGGGTCGCTGGCGGCCTGTTCTATATCGTTGCCAGATACACGATTATGGCTAAGTTTAACCTTAAATTAAATAAAAACTACCAAGGCTAGAGGGCAGCAGTTTGTATGTTTGATGATTGGAGTGTGGATGATCAACATACCAATTTGCAGCCCTCTAGCCTCAGCAGTTTTTAAGATCTGAGGGCGGACAGAAAAAGTGCGGACGGACAGACAAAGCCGGCACAATAGTTTTCTTTTACAGAAAACTAAAAACGCATTTTCGTTGGAAGTCGTAAATAAAATAGATATCCTGTACTTATGATAATTTTCATGTAGATGACAACGTAATATTTTATAGGTTATTTTCCAGAATGTTTTTTTTTTTTTTTTTTTTTTTTTTTTTTACTACGGGTAATGAGAGCTGTTTTCAAATTTTAGAGGCATACTGTAGTAACCAGATTTTGCAGCCTTTACCGTTCAAACAGTTAGTTATTGGAAGAATCAGAACTTTCACCACTAGTCAGGCTGTTTGTGACCTCGTTAGTTTTAAGTACTTCAGCTGTGGTCAGTTTCTAACAACCAAAGGTCATTGTGGTTAGTTTTTATCTACCAAAGGTCAAGTGCGGTCAGTTTTTAACACTCAGAGGTCAAGCGTGGTCAGTTTCTAGCAATCAGAGGTCAAGCGTGGTCAGTTTCTAGCAATCAGAGGTCAAGCGTGGTCAGTTTCTAGCAATCAGAGGTCAAGTGTGGTCAGTTTCTAACAATCAGAGGTCAAGTGTGGTCAGTTTCTAACAATCAAAGGTCAAGTATGGTCAGTTTCTAACAATCAAAGGTCAAGTGTGGTCAGTTTTCTAACAACCAAAGGTCATTGTGGTTAGTTTTTATCAGCCATTTTTTACCAACCAAAACTCAAGCGTGGTCAGTTTCTAACAACCAAAGGTCAAGTGTGGTAATTTCTAGCAACCAAAGGTCAAGTGAGGTCAGCTTCTACAATCAAAGGTCAAGTGTGGTCAGTTTCTAACAATCGAAGTTCAAGTGTGGTCAGTTTTAACAATCAACGGTCAAATGTGATCAGTTTCTAACAATCAAAGGTCAAGTGTGGTCAGTTTTCTAACAATGAAAGGTCATTTATGGTCAGTTTATAACAGTCAAAGGTCAAGTGTGGTCAGTTTCTAGCACTCAAAGGTCAAGTGATTGACGAGAGCCCGAAATCAAACTTATCCATAAGAACTTGCTAGACATTTCGATACTGATCTAGGTTCTCATTGTTTTTTTTTCTCACCCATTTCCTATTTTCTTCCCTTTAATTTCCCGTATTCTAATCTCCACTTTATCTCTGTATAGTTCCCCCCCCCCACCCCTTATTCAGTCGAGTGTAATCTTGAGGGAAGGGAGACTATTGTCCGAAGTTTGGAGAAGTAACTTGATGGAAATATCAGGGCAGAGAGAGGAAGTTTTCCAGCAACTTTCTCTCTCTCTCTCTCTCTCTCTCTCTCTCTCTCTCTCTCTCTCTCTCTCTCTCTCTCTCTCTCGAGCAGGGTGGTGTTCTCTCTCTCTCTCTCTCTCTCTCTCTCTCTCTCTCTCGAGCAGGTGGGTGTTCTCTCTCTCTCTCTCTCTCTCTCTCTCTCTTTCTTCCTCTCTCTCTCTCTCTCTCTCTCTCTCTCTCTCTCTCTCTCTCTCTCTCTCTCGAGCAGGTGGTGTTCTCCCTCTCTCTCTCTCTCTCTCTCTCTTTCTTTCTCAAGCAGGTGGTGTTCTATCTCTCTCTCTCTCTCTCTCTCTCTCTCTCTCTCTCTCTCTCTCTCTCTCTCAAGCAGGTGGTGTCGCATACCCTGACGCTTATTTCTTTTGATTCATAAGACAACAATGGCTTGACTTTCCTTCCCTTAACCAGACCATTTGTCGATAGGTTAGGCTACTTGACTTCACAAAGAAATAAGCACTTCTTCTAGACGTTAAGTTCAAAATGATTTTTTATTTTCATTTTCGTATGATGCAGCAACTTAATTATAGCGTTGAAATTTACGAAGACCAATAATAATTCTCTTCTCTAATATTTCTCTTCTGTGCATTACCTACATCTGAATTTACTAATAGAAAAGGAATGCGTTCTTTTCCTCTATTGATTTCTTTGTAGATATAATGAGGCAAACTTTTGTGTTCCCTGTCATTCCGTCTCTCCTCCGTTTGTAATCGAATCCTCCCCCCTTCCCCCCCTCCCTCACACCCATCCTCCTCTTCACAACCTGCTTATAAGAGTCCAGTTCTTTGAGGATTCTGTCGTTCTCACTTCGTCATTAAGGGTCCATTCCGTTCCCCACTTTCTCATTCTCCCCTAGCACACTCTGTTTCTTCCCCTTTCTTTCTCCCTGACACGACAGATTTTTCCCCGGGGCTTTGTAATATAGTGATCTGTGATTTCTTTGGTTACGAAACTTCTGTTTTATTATATTTTTCTCTTTTTGGTACGAAGGGAATAACACCGCGACTGGCAGAAAAGGAATAATACCATGACTGGCAGGGAAAGGAATAACACCATGACTGGCGTAAGCATAAACTCTGATCCTTACTTTCCCTTTAATAACAGGGGAATTCCCCTAAACTCTCTCTCTTTGATGGATGGGAATGAAATTGCGATTTTAAGCATTTTAGAAGAGAAAACCTTTTCATTATCATGATATTTAAATAATACTTCATTTTTTTTATCTTGTATCATCGTAATCATAAAAAAACGTTTGCAGAATCAATCCGATATCCTTTTGAACAGCTGTAGACACCATCTGGTTATAAGATTCGCCAATCATTTTCCGTGCTGTTTACCACAGGGAGCTTTTAAAATGGCTTTTTGGACGAAAATTACTTTTAAAAAACCGTCAACGATTTCCATACTGAAAATCATTTCCAGCCTTGTATAGTTTCACGCGTAGTTTGCTGTCCAGTTGGCTATGAAATTTCAATTAATGTCTTTCCCAGCATTTTATAGTGTTCAGATAATTCCGTTTTTCTTACGAATGAAAAATGTCCACTTTATCTTGATATCCAAAGGAGGTTCGGCTTGATTATTGAGTCGGCTTGTTGTCGTCAGCCTGGTTTTGTTTCTATCGAAGCTTAAGTGAAAATCCCCCGTAGGTGGGGTGTGCCGTCAGTGCACCTTACTCGGGGCAATGTAGGCATTACTTTAGGTTCTTTGCAGCGTCCCTTCGGCCCCTAGCTGCAACCTCTTTCATTCCTTTTACTGTACCAGAGTTCATATTCTCTTTCTTCCATCTTACTTTCCATCCTTTCTTTACAATTGTTTCAACATATTTTTCAGCGCTGAATGACCTCATAGGTCTCAGTGATTGTTGAAGGATGATTTTTGTAGTTGTGAGGACGGAAAGTGATAATGATCTTTGAAGGATGATGTATGCAGGCTTAGCAACGAAAAATATGATTTTTGAAGGATGATTTTTGTAGGAATGAGGACGAGTTGTGATATGATTTTTGAAGGCTGATTTTTATGTAGGCTTAGGCACGAAAAATATGCTTTGTAAAGACTGATCTTTGTAGGCATGGGCGCAAAAGGCGACTTAATTTTGAAGGATTTTTTTTAGACAAGCACTGAAGTAATTTGATTTGTGAAGGCTGCTTTCCACTGGCATGACTACGAAAAACATGATTTTTGAAGGCTGATTTCTGTAGACGACCGCGAAGAGTGATTCAGTATTTAAGGATAGCTTCTTATAGCAGCAAGTACAAAGAGCCTTCACCGATCGTACTGAAACCGATCACTGAACATGATATAATGCTACTCTACGTAGCAAGAATTTCAGTTACCCAAGAAGACAACTGATGTCGGTGACCTTTGATGTCCCAGCGTCAGGGAACGTAAGATCTGTCAATCAATCGGTATAAGACGACAAAAATGATTTTGGATTCGTCCGGGTATATTTTGTTATTCTCGGACGGCTCCGTTCGGTCAGCGTTTCTTGCCTCGTACTTAATTATGGATTTATCTTTTCTGCTTCAGGTTTTCCCCATTTTCTTCTGCTCGTCCTATCGGTCTGTGTTTTATAAATCTGTAGTAGTTAAATCTGTAATAGTCACTCCAATTTCAATAGCCTGTTGCTGAGAAATATTTATGAAACCCTCATTAATGGTGTTAACATTTCATGAAATGAATAAATCAGCCTCCTTTATCAAACGCTGATTTGCTTATTTTGCTATTTTTAATATTTCAAATATAATAATAAAGGGAAATATTCTAAACTATAAATGTATGAGTCCCCCCTCCCTGTTTTATCCTATTGCTAAGCCTATGTGGAGAGAGAGAGAGAGAGAGAGAGAGAGAGAGAGAGAGAGAGAGAGAGAGAGAGAGAGAGAGAGATTAATGGATTTAGAATGGCGGGTTTTCCTTTTTGTAAATACATGGTTCAGTTTCGTATTTCACATGACGCTGGGGATCAGTAATATGCTATTTCCTCATATGAACGTGAAGGACATATGTCGTTGATATCGAAAATGTCTCTTCAGAAATTCTTAATGAATTGTCACCTCAAAATGCCTCAATTCGTTTTGAACTAAAAATTACCCCCCAAAAAAGGTAAAAAACATTTCTCATCATACTGTCTATATAAAAAAATATAAAAACCTGGTAAAAAAAACATTTTTCATTATATTGTCTATAAAAAAATATAAAAACCTGGTAAAAAACATTTTTCATCATATTGTCTATATAAAAAATATAAAAACCTGGTAAAAAAACACTTTTCATCATATTGTCTATATAAAAAATATAAAAACCTGCTAAAAACATTTTTCATCATATTGTCTATATAAAAAATATATAAAAACCTGGTAAAAAAAATTTTTCATCATATTGTCTTTATAAAAAATATAAAAACCTGGTAAAAAAACACTTTTCATCATATTGTCTATATAAAAAAATATAAAAACCTGGTAAAAAAACATTTTTCATCATATTGTCTATATAAAAAATATAAAAACCTGCTAAAAAAACACTTTTCATCATATTGTCTATATAAAAAATATAAAAACCTGGTAAAAAAACATTTTTTTCATCATATTGTCTGTATAAAAAAAATATAAAAACCTGCCCTGTCTTATAGTCTGTATCTTCATTCTCGTAGGTGTTGGAGCGCTTGTGGTCCTGAAAATGCTTCTGTGTATTGGAGGTTTGACCTCGAGTGAATATTTTCGGGTTGAAAGTGGGAGTGTGTGTTTTTTCTGGGGTCAACATCTCCTGGGACAAGACTTTTTGCCGACTGAAAACATTTTTCCCTTGTTCAGGGGGGATTTGATTTTTTCCTTAACCCACACACACACGTTCTCCCTCTCTTTCTCTCTCTCTCTCTTACAAACAGCAGTTCCGATGCAGCTTTATTTTTATGTAGAAAATGAAGAAAATAGCATTTTTTATTTTTTATGAGAAAAATTAATATTTCGTTCTCATTAACCACCCGCACCCCCACTCTCTCTCTCTCTCTCTCTCTCTCTCTCTCTCTCTTCTCTCTCTCTCTCGTAACAAAAGTAATGACAATGTAAATTTATTTTTATGTAGAAAATTAAAAATCGCATGTTTTATTTTTCTAGATGTAGAAACAAAAAATTGTATTATTCCTCTAAGTGGAGCAAAAATATCACTAAGGGCCACCTATGTAACCTTGAAGTGTAGTCCAAGAATGTTATCATTCTTTCCATACCTAAACGGTTAATGTATTTCATGTAGAACACGCTACAAATTCAAGTTGATTCGTTATTGAAGTTTTGATTTCTTCATTCCCCTGTTATTAAAATCTACCGAACAAGGTAAGAATAAAAATCATGGAAACATACGCTGGTAACTGCCAGAATACATCATGACCTAACTTGACCCAGGAAACTGCATTTTAGTTGGGCTGGTAGTGGGATCTTTATCAGGGCTCCTTTAACATTTGCTAACCTAGGATCGCATGTCCTACCTAAACACGGATTTTGCCAGGTGACTTTCAATTATGCGTTCTCTTTGCTCTCTGGC
>JANJGK010004508.1:57500-60821 GCA_039081455.1 Macrobrachium rosenbergii | reverse complement strand
AAGGCACTAAGAAGATTCCTAGGTATGGTAGGGTATTATCGACCTTTCATAAAGGGATTTGCTACCATAGCAAAACCATTAACTGAGTTAACTAGGAAAGATGCTAACTATGAGTGGAAAGATGAACAGGAAGCAGCGTTCAAAACACTAAAGGATATGTTGATAACAGATCCTATCCTAGTTTATCCAGACTTCGAGAAGGAATTCTACTTAGCCTGTGATGCTTCAAGTACAGGACTAGGTGCCGTCTTGATGCAAAAGGATAAAACAAGGATGAGGACTGTATACTATGCCAGTAGAGTTTTGAATGCAGCTGAAAGAAATTACAGTACAACAGAAAGGGAATGTTTGGCATTAGTCTGGGGATTACAGAAATTTAGACACATTTTGCTAGGACATAAAATTAATGTTCTTACAGATCATAAACCCATTTGTGATCTTTTCAAGAAAAGGGCTTTTACCAATAATATGAAGTTCAATAGATGGTTCGTTAGCGTATTAGAATTTGCCCCAGAATTTAGATACATACCTGGTAGATATAACACATTAGCTGACGCCTTATCTAGATCACAAGAAGAGAACGAGAAACAAATTACCACTCATAATTTCGCCTTCAGTTGTCAAATCACAGACTTAGATTTAGACAAAGTTCGTCAAGAACAACAAAAGGATTCTAGAATAAAGGAAGTAATTGGTAACCTCTTGCAAGGTGAGAAAAATTCAGAGTTTCAATTGATAGATGGGTTATTGTACAAGACTTCAGACGAACCAAATGCTTGTTCACGTTTGTACATTCCTAATACACTAATATAAGACGTTTTAGAACTAACCCATTCATACAAGTTATCAGGACATCCTGGAATTAAGAAAACATGTAGAACAATCACTAGAAACTATTTTTGGCCTCGATGTAGTGAAGATGCTACTCGATTTGTTCAGAATTGTACCCTATGTAATATACATAAGGGGAATGTCAACGTTAAGGCTCCTCTGGAAATGTATCCTTCAGAATTAAATCCTTTTCAAGTAGTCACAATGGATTTCTTAGGTCCATTCCCGAACACCATCAGAGGAAATAAACAGATTTTAGTTTTCATTGACTATTTGACCAGATACGTAGAAATTGTTCCAACTAGAAACAGAGAAGCATCAACGGTGGCAGAAGCCTTTAAGTCTAGAATTATAACCAGACATTCATGTCCTCAAGTTTTGCTCTCAGACAATGCTGCTGAATTTACTAGTGACATTCTAACGAATTTGTGTGACTTTTATGAAATACAGAAATGTCAAATAACAGCATATAAGCCAAGCTCAAATGGAGCAGTAGAAAGAACAAATCGCAAGATAAAGGATGTTCTGAAAACATTGGTAACCCCTAGCACTGAAGACTGGGACTTGACTCTCGAAGACATACAATTTACTCTAAACAACACAGTAAATGAATCAATAGGAGAAACTCCTCATTTCCTATTGTATGGCTACCAAAAGAGAATGCCAAATTCACTTTTGGATGATGCCGCACCACCCAGACGTACGTACAACTACGAGGACTATATTGCTTGGAAGACAAGACGTACGTACGAGACCGTTAAAGTCACCAGGGCTAGATTAAAGGAGTTACAAAAAAAAATCTAGTAAGTATTACAATAACAGATCCACCATACCCTCGTTAAAGGTAGGACAACAAGTTTATGTACTCAATCATGTTCTTGAAGGACCTAATATTAAAGTATCACCAAAATTTCGAGGTCCATATAGAGTTTTAGAAGTTTTGAAGTTGAATAAATTCAAATTAATGCATGAAACTACCTTGAAAGAATCCATTGTACATTGGAACCACATTAAAGTAGTTCATTCAGAACCTTGGTCGTCTACCCAGTTAAAAGATTTGTCCAACAAAGATAAGATAGATAATAAAATAGAATCTTCAATGACCCCAAGGTATAATTTGAGAAGAAGGTAATGGCAAGTGCAATGGTAAACAAATGTAGTTGATAAGATTTTTACTGCTTAATAACATTATTTCAGCAAATGGATTGTATGGTGGTTGGCAGTGAGTCAAATTGTGAACTCACTCGTACAACTAAGGAAGGGAGCCATCATCAAGGAGCATGGCAAGGTTAAGATGATACAGGACCTAGCCATTGTTAAGATCCAGACGGACTCCATTATCGATCAGAGAGAGCAGTTAGGCCAGCTGAGCAATCAGATACAGGCAGGATTACAAAGTGTCCAAGATAGAAATTTGTACGACATGCTCTCCAAGTTGCAGAGGGACATCGATAGTGTTATGCCAAGGAAAGTAGTAAAGCGATCACTTATACCCTTTATAGGCGTCGCTTTACACAATCTCTTTGGAGTGGCGACCGATGGTAATGTTGAAAGGCTAAAGGAAAGAGTGGCACAACTTGAAAATTGGGCTTCTGAGCAGGGCACTGTCTATAATAAAGTAATAGGAAATGTCCATCAAAATCAGAAAATGATCACAGTGCTGAAAGAATTTGTGAATAGTGCCCTCCATAATGTTTCATCAGAAATTGCTAAAATCCATCAAACAGAAATGATGGAGCAACTGCTCATAGAAACAAGTAATTTCCTTCTGGAATACAAGGAATTACTCAATGCAATCATGATGGCAGGTAAAAACCTGCTGTCGCCTTTTCTGATAACCCCTAGTGAAATTGAAGCCATTATTCAGAAATGTTTTGTGAACAATCACTTGAAGCCACTAGTAGAAAATATAGTGGACTATTATGGCCTGATAACAGTGAAAGTGATAGCCAATCAAATCATACTAGTGATCCCTTTCAACAATCCAGACGTCAACTCATTGATGTCAGTCTATCCATTCCCAATGGTAGTAGATAATAAGTCCATTGTACTAGAAGGAACAGTTCGACACTTTGCCTTGCAGCATGATTCTTTCCTAGTGACTGAAATTCCCGAACATAAATTCAGGGAATGTATCATGCTTAATGATGGTGTATATGTTTGTAACATTGTGAATTTCTATGAACCATTGAGTGCTCTTCATTGCTTAGATGATCTTGTAAACAACAAGAATGGTAAGAACCATTGTAAATATATACCGTTTACAGAAACTTTCAAGGCTCAAATCATTGATGATGAAATTTTTGTGTTCTCAGCAAACAGATTGAATGCTAAGATTGACTGTAAGTCAAACAAAACAGAAGTAGTTTTCATTAACGTACACTCATTTTCATCTGCTTGTGAATTGGTTATTTTACATAATTTGTATTACAAACCTACAGTCTTCACGACATACAGTTTGAATTTCAGTAAAAGTGTACATCAGTTTGC
>JANJGK010004506.1:0-60885 GCA_039081455.1 Macrobrachium rosenbergii | reverse complement strand
ACTGGCTCAAGAGTGTCCAAATGAGGACACCTTTCCGCGGAGTGCTGAATTCTGTCCACCTGACCGGAGTTCCACGGAACAGCACATGCAAGCACTGGCATTCCTGCTGAAGCATCTGTGGTTAAGTTCCACAGTATTTGTCATGTTCAGGGTTTTACTTCGAGATAATCTTCGCAAACATACCTACCTCTCGGTGCTCATTACTATTAACAATATGTAGAAGCTTAAATGGCACTAACATTCACAGTATTTGCCATTTTAAACTGCCACAGAACGAAGAATATTCTTCCTTAATAATTATGAGCTGCCATATATAGGAAACGCCAAGTCCACACCCATGATTACGGGATTTCTTCACTCGATTCAGTCACAACATCCCAGATGGAGAAATTCCTACTTAGTTGATCTTCGATCGCTGTGAAATAAAGGGAGTTAGGCTGAAGGTGAATTAATATGGGTCATCTACCCTGTAGTCAATATGATGGACACTGAAGGGAGAGAAGATAGATGCTATTTTGGATCATTTACTGACGTTTTTATTTATTTAGTTTGTTATTTTACCTGTTTTTCTAATAACTGATCTCTTCCTCTTTCTCTATTTCCCTTTACCTTCTGTTGCTTCTTTCCAGTGAACACCTTAATAATACTCTTTGAAAGCTTCTTGAATTTCAAGTCCAGTGGCCCCTGGTACTGTGGTGGTCTTGTTCCATATGAATAGGGTTCATGTTCTGAATAATAATAATAATAATAATAATAATAATAATAATAATAATAATAATAATAATAATAATAATAATAATAATAATAATAATATTATTATTATTATTATTATTATTATTATTATTATTATATTATTATTATTATTGAGATGCTGTCTCAACAACGACATGCTGGGGGGTCTCTTTGTAACTCTGGTCTCTATACCTCTGGGTTATCAGGCAACGATAGGCAGAAAGGCAGAAAGGCAGAAAGGAAGGAAGGAAGGAAGGAAGGAAGGAAGGAAGGAAGGAAGGAAGGAAGGAAGGAAGGAAGGAAGGAAGGAAGGAAGGAAGGGAAGGAGACCTTCGCAAGGAACAACATAATTATTTTACCTCCAGAAACCACTTGGTATAGTATTTAGAGCACTTGACATGAAAGCACTTTACCTACCTCACTTTCATAAACAGGTATCATAGACAAAATAATCAGAAGCATAGAGTGAATAACACACACAACAAACACTTTACGTCAAACTTACTATTCAGTGTGGAATCTGAGTCAGAGCTTGAATGGATCTGGGTTGACAAGAATGTCCCTGACTCTGTCAGTGTATTTAAATTTAAGATGACACTTCTAGTCAGTGTTTAGACTTCTTCAGTCCTGTGTCAATTCTACTAACCTATTTGTGTCTTAAGGTTCAGGCTTTTACATAAGATCTATGTACACAGTACCTTCAGTAACGTCAGCATTTTTTATGACAAAAATGAAGTGTCCCTTTTTTGTACCTCATAGAAATGTTTGTGCACTCGTATCCACTCTTGAATCATCGACAGATTATCAACGGCTTTTGTTTTTTGCAAAGATCAGCTACTGAGATAAAAAAAAATATATATATACTGACTCAGTTCAAAAGTCGACTCCTGTCTTATCATGAATGTTGAACAGCATTCCTCCTCCTCCTCCTCCTACTCCTCCATCATTTTGATTTCATCTGAAGTCGTTTCGACACAGTCACAAAGCCGATTTGATGCAACCTTGTTCGTTCCTCCACAAGCAATGTAAACACTAAAACGACACAAACTGATTTTATTTTATACCAGTAGATCGAGGCTGACCTAATTCAGGTATCTGCTGTAGTGCGTTTTACAAAATTAAAAACCTTGCTTATTGATTTTCTGCTTTATACAAAATCATTTCGTGATTCTAATATACTAATGAAGTCTTAATTTGCTGTGTTGAGTTTACAAAACTAGGTTACCAAGTCTATGTCTAATTTACACACTGATTTCGTAGATACTAATAAAAAAAAAAAGACAACTAAATGACACGCTTAGTCGAACGGTTCCTAAAACTGACTGACAACAAAGTGAACTCCTGAGCTGAATGTCGCAATGAAACTAATGATTTCGGAACACATTTGCAACAAGAGACCTGAGGTAGCAAAGTCCGCTTCACTGGGGATATTTCTCAGTTCTCTGTTAAGGGATTGGCTTTACTGGTTTGTCCAGTGCTCTACATGAATTGAGCGCTCTGAATAGAAAGAGAAGTGGAGTGATGTCAGTCAAATCAAAAGACCAGATTTTTTTCTCTTATTCAGTAAATTGCTGACTTGACTGATCTGTTGAAAGACCTTGAGAGTTGTGTCGAATTTCCTCTTCGTGGAGTGGACAGAAACTACTGGAAGCGATACCTGTCTATCTGTCAACAACAATGATTCCACATTAATGACTTATTACAGAAAATAGCTTGGTACAAATAATCATAAACAGGTCTAAATTTACCATGCAATTGTATCATTTGATTCCTGAAGTTCCATAGCTTTGGGCCAAAGACAGCCACTCTCTCTCTCTCTCTCTCTCTCTCTCTCTCTCTCGCTCTCTCTCTCCTCTCTCATCTCTCTCTCTCTCTCTCTACACATAACACACGACTGGCGTCGTGTAGCATAACGTCAGAAACATGAAATCCCATGAAGTGACGCCAACTGCAAGAGAGTAATTGTCATTACCAGTTCCTGATATCAAACGCGACTGACCCTTCTGAAGGAACGCTCATGAAGCAGTTTGTCATTTGCCCCTTCCTTCGGACGCTTCTTCAGAGGCATCTTGAAAATCCAAGGCGTCAAGAGCTGGCTATTTATTTCGACGACATCACACCCTGAATTGAAAAAGTGTACAACATTCTACATTGAAATAACATCCCCTACATTAATGACCAAACTCTCTCGATAAATCCTGAACGTTTTCTTTATTATTTCCTTTGCTTGGCTTCAAAGCCAGTCCCCCAACCCCCACCACCCCACAACCCCCTCCCTTCTCTTTTGATGCTAAACTTAATGTGCTCAGAATCCCGGAGACCTCACAAGTGAATCGAGAGACCAGACGAGTTCATTGTCATCCGGCAGATGTTTAGTTGTCAGTATTACAGGAATGGAAGAAGCTGGTCTCATGAACGAACGCTGGACAGCCTTTGATCAAAGTTGAATGTCGCTTCTGACTTAAGCTCCACAAAACGAGCTGTATCATGACCAACTCTAATATATTTCAATCTACCTTTCACTCATCGTCAAGACAAAAACTCACCAAAAGAGTTAAAACTGGAAAACGCTTTAAGTATCAAGACTTCAGCTAGACTAAACTCTCCTCGGAAGAGTCTGACCTTCTTTCTCTCAACACGTGAAATGTGGTATGAACCATCTGAGAACCTCTTCAAGTGTATAGTATCACCTTGATTCGGCTTTGGTATACAAACCGAGCAGAACAAGTCTGGGCACTTTGTTGGAAATAGCTGCGTTCTACTCAAAATAACGCTTTGCTTGGGCTAAAATAATACCTGTATTATTAATTCGACTTACTGGAATGGAATGGAATATTTTTTATAATTGAGGCCAAAGGCCAAGTGCTGGGACCTGTGTCATATAAACCCATTCAATAAGTAGGACAAGTTCAACCTATAGGTGACGCCTGATGACCACTAAAATGAACAACTCTTTACAATTACTGAACGCTGGAAGAGGCGACAATCGTCAACATGACAACTTTACTTGGATGCCATACTCTCTCTCTCTCTCTCTCTCTCCCTCTCTCTCTCTCTCTCTCTCTCTCTCTCTCACGGATTGACCTAACCGAAAGGTAGCGTGGCTCCGCCCTCACCACGTCACTCCTCCCGCACGACTCAAAAAGGAACTCGATTGGTCAAGAAATCCCTTTGGTGCGATTCAGGGCACCAATTGCTGCCACCCGTTCTCTCTCTCTCTCTCTCTCTCTCTCTCTCTCTCTCTCTCTCTCTCTCTCTCTCTCTCTCTCTCTCAGCTTCTTCATCTTCATTTGTCAAAGCTGCCAGACGTATGAAGTTTGCATGGATAATTTAATATATATATATATATATATATATATATATATATATATATATATATATTATATATATATATATATATATAATATATATTATATATATATATATATATATATATATATATATATATACATTATATATATATATATATATATATATATATATATATATATATATACATGTATATATATATTGCATATATATATATATATATATATATATATATTATATATATATATATATATATATATATATATTATATATATATATATAGTGTGTGTGTGTGTGTGTGTGCATAATCTTAGTATATTCACGCTGACCTATTTCAGGTGCCAAATTGTACAATAAGCCTTCTGTCATCCAGCACTTGGCTTGAGAGAGAGAGAGAGAGAGAGAGAGAGAGAGAGAGAGAGAGAAGGAGAGAGAGAGAGAGAGGACAGAGAGCATCATCTAGGTTATTGACGCGTAGGGAAGCTAAATTGAACTCCCAGAGAATGAGAATTGCTAACTAAATATAGTAATTATCTGGTGGCTTCACACTTCTCTCTCTCTCTCTCTCTCTCTCTCTCTCTCTCTCTCTCTCATAACCCAGCCAAAATCTCTCTCCCATTCCCTATGCAACAAATCAAGCACCACAGACAAATATAAAGGTACAGAATAAAACCTTAGCTTCTAGGAAGGAAGGTATTTGGTATCAGTAGGTATCGAGGTCATGTGGGCATCATTTTCCTATAAGCATACTGTACTATTCCGGGTACCAAATAGTACAAAAGAAAATACCCAGGTCTTAGTTGGTTGGTTGGGGTCCAGAGGTCCAGACCAAATCACAAACAAATACCTTCAGCACCTTACCACAATTCCATAGCAACCATTGGGCAAGAGCCCAGTGCTAATACGAGGCCACCAACCGAAAATAACCAATCCAACATCAGGACGATTCAATTATGGCGGTAGGCCTACCCCAGGCCCACTGAGAGAAGTGGGTCCCGGCCCACCCAAACCGGTTTCGAGTGTGAGGCGAGAGTGACGACAGCAGAAGCGGGGCCCCTAGGGTCTCGTGTACCCCGACCCGCCTACCCACCCACCAGAATAATCGATGACAGGGTCACGCCCAAATCTGAAGATGGACCCACGAAGGCTCTTTCTAGTGTTACCAGGGAACTAAAACCAGGAGAGTGGAAGGATGAACCCAAAGACCCAGGAATAGAAGACTGAAGGTGAACATGACACCTGCAGCAGGAACAACCCCACACTCCCACACCCACACTACGCGGAATACGGGGGCGTTAATGAATAACAAAAAACCGGACTAAAATGCCCCACTAAAGCACAACGATGATCGACCCCAGAAAGAATTTCCTCTGTTGACACCGAAGCAGGAAGGAAGGAAGGAAGGAAGGAAGGAAGGAAGGAAGGAAGGAAGGAAGGAAGGAAGGAAAGAAGGAAGGAAGGAAGGAAGGACGCCATTTCCATTTCCCGAGAGAGAGAGGGAAAGCGCACGTACACACACATCAAGGCTATAGCAATGCACCTTCGGGGGAAATTATAAAAGAATGTGATGGATCTACCATTTGATACAAAACACGCCTCTATATGTACAGTTAGTAGAGCGGATAATATTATACAGAAGCTTCACAAGCCGCCAACTGCTCCTATTTGGCCAAAACTTGCCACCGAAGGAACACCTGACGTCATTATTAATAGCCAGTCGACTTCAGCATCAAAGACTTCAAGAATGGTAAATTATTCTGACTAATTTAGCAACTGATGCCAACATAACATTAAAAAGGAATTTGTGGGCGCACTTTCAGAAAAGTAAATGTTCTTAAAATATACTTTAAAGTGTTCTTAAAATATACTTTCAAGTGCTCGTAAAATATACTTTGGAGTGCTCTTAATAAAATATGCTTTTAAGTGTTCATAAAATATACTTTTAAGTGTTCTTAATAAATTATACTTTAAAGTGTTCCTAAAATATACTTTCCAGTGTTCTTAAAATATACTTTAAAGAAATGCATTTGGAGACAGTCATAGAATTGGTGCAGTCGTCGACATGACAACAGTCTATCCCGTGCCGTGTGACAGACAGGAGACAGCTTAGCCGAAGCTGTCAGCCATGAAAAGCCACCACACCTGCAGTGATGTGAGACCTTCCTTGGAAAAAACTGAACCTCCCATGAAATTCGATGAAGCTCTCAACCTTAATGGATCATCTGGTTGATCTCCACTGCTATGGACAGTGAATAACGGGACAACCAAAAGGACCTGACCAACTTTGGGGGCACAAACGTCTGGGCTGGTCTGTGCCCGATACATACGCACAGAAGGAAGGAAGGAAGGAAGGAAGAAGGGGCAGAATGAGCAGCAGTGTGACCCAGTCTATCAAAAGTAAGGAAAGCTGAACTGTATCGTAAACAGTGTCCAGTACCTAGGGGGGAGAGAGAGAGAGAGAGAGATGAGAGAGAGAGAGAGAGAGAGAGAGAGTATGGGTTGGTGGGGAAATCTCATGTGAAAAGGAAATATGGTGGAGAAACGTTGGTTTATTTATGAGTTTTTTTACTCAAACTTCCCCTTAAGTGGTTTGTTCGACACTTGTGCAAAAAAGTGAATGAAATCAGCTTGAGTCTTGAAACTTCTGACTGGGCCCATTGAAGGCACCAACTGAATCGTGATTTACTTTGAATATTAACCTTGTGGCAGGAAGGAAGGTGTTTCAGTCAGTATAAAAAAAAAAAAAAAAGCTAAGAAGGAAAACTCTCACGATAGACTCAGTACAAACGTTGAGCTCTACTGCCCTCCACCAGGAATTAAATCTGGCTTTGAAGTGACAACAAGGTATTTTATTTAACCCGTAACCAAACCATCCACAGGACTTTTTAAAATTTATTTTAGGAAGCTTATGTAAAGCAATCTTGGTTAATTCTTGCGTTATTTCATCGTCTCAGCTCAGATGTCTCGGCGTGGCAATAAAAAAACGTTGTTGTAGTGCATCAGAGATACAGTATAGAGGCATGGGCAGAAGTTCAGTCAGGGCCGGTGGTGGGGGAGGGGGAGGGGGTGGTGGGGGGGAGGGGGAGGGGGAGGGGGTGGCGGGCGCGCTCTAGTTTAACTACACCCAAATATTAGTGTAAAGTTTTCGTCCATAAATCCTGATATTCTCTGGCAATGGCTTCTAATTACAGAATATGTCCTGTCGATATTCTGCGGATTGTGTGATGTACTGAATGACTTTTACGACATGATATAAGTATCTTGACAATACATCAAATGAAACGAGAATATGTTTTCCAGTCATCTGTCAAGAATGTCAAGAATACTACAAGAATAAATACCCAGCATGGAAAACTAAAAGAAGAGTCTCCATTCTTCCCTCTCGAGAAATGACAATATACCTGGAAGATCGATTTCAGGGGCACCGCCCCCTTCTGTGAGGGGGGGGTTTCCAGTAAATCCATTATATAATGAAGGTATCATTTATCCTGCCGTCAGTGTATAGTAGACATTCCAATCCCGCTTTCAACGACGGTCGGGAAAGCAGTATCAGTTTCCATCAGTCGAGACCCGACTGTCGGGAATGCAAGGCAACTTTACTTGCCTTCATTACATAGAACACCGTCGGGAGAGGTAACACCAAACAGAAGAGAAGCTGATATCTCATAATAGGTAATTCTTGTTGCACTAAATGAGGACCTATGAAAATCCTGTAAAGATACAAATTAAAACGCAGGGCTTCCACCCTACTGCCTGGTCACTCTGGTCGCCCTCTTTCAAGAAATATTATTCCATAAATCACTCATCTAATACTCCTGGAATTCAGTCCTTTTTCCTACTGGAAACTGGTCGGCCATTAAACCTTTTCTCTGGGCAGCTTTCAACTTGATGGTTTCAAACCTTCGCATCTTTATTATCATTCTGGACTGAAACCAGCGACCTACATAGATAGCTCAGTGGACGGACCCAAACCACAACAAAACCTACCTTTTTCCACAAACGACGTCCGAAAAATCCTGAAAAATCCTGCGAACGAACATTGCTGAGAATCCCGTGACGGGACGACCCACAGTCATGACACTGCTCCACTGCTTTTTCCATTCCAGTCCTCAGGAATTCCGGCTGCCTGGAATGCCCCATGGACCAGCCAGAACATCCGTGACATTCCTTTTCGAACAAATGAGGAGGAGGAGGAACCGACCTTCTGAATGGCTGCGTAATAGAGGCTTCTTTAGAGCTTGCGTTACGTTATTGTAAGAGCACTTTAACGTTGAAAATGTGTAAAAAAATAAATAAACAAATGCAGTGGAGCTTTCACCTACAAAGTGAATCAGAGGCTCAGTTCAGATGGGCAGTTTTACTTGCAGAAGAATTTCCTGTTTCCCGCTACCGTCTCTTATTTCTTCCTAATGAGCTCCTTCATGTTCCCTGGAAGCTTGAATTTCAAGTCAGTGGCCCCTTTTGGTGGGCTTGTTCCGTATGGATAGGTTCCATCCTCTGAATAATAATAATAATAATAATAATAATAATAATAATAATAATAATAACATCTCACCCATATGCAGGAAGGGCAATATGAAAGACGAGACCATAACCTACATAGCAAGCGAAAGTCCAGCGCTTGCGAAGAACCAGTACAAAAAGAGCAAGATTCAGTAGCAAAAGCCCTCCACTGGAGCCTGTGCAAGAAGCACCAGCTAGCTTGCAGTAATAAGTGGTACAAACATCAACGTGAGGGAGTGATAGAAAACGATCAGGCAAAGATCCTCTGGGACTATGGCATCAGAACAGATAGGGTGATACGTGCCAATAGACCAGACGTGAAGTTGATTGACAAAATCAAGAAGAAAGTATCACTCACTGATGTTGCAGTACCATGAGACACCAGAGTAGATGAGAAAGAAAGAAAGAGAGAATTGATAAGTATCAAGACCTGAAAATCGAAATAAGAAGGATATGGAATATGCCAGTGGAAATTGTACCCATAATCATAGGACACACTAGGCACGATCCCAAGATCCCTGAAACGAACCTGGAAAAAACTAGAAGCCGAAGTAGCTCCAGGACTCATGCAGAAAAGTGTGCTACTAGAAACAACGCACATAGTGAGAAAAGTGATGGACTCCTAAGGAGGCAGGATGCAATCCGGAACCCCACACTATAAAAACCACCCAGTCGAATAGGATGATTGTGATAGAAAAAAATAATAATTAATAATAATAATAATAATAATAATAATAATAATAATAATAATAATAATAAAATATTTCTAATAATAATCTTTAGAAGCTTGAATTTCAAGTCAATGGCCCCTTCGTGAGCTTGTTCCTTATGAATAGGGTTCATCTTCTGCATAATAATAATAATAATAATAATAATAATAATAATAATAATAATAATAATAATAATAATAATAATAATAATAATAATGCTCCTTAAGCAAGGAACCAGCACTTTTAACAGGAGAGGCAACCATACGGAGGCAACGGATTACCTCAACTTTGTATTCCCATGTACCCACAACTATTATAAACACTATCTTTCTGAGTCAGGGAAGGTCACACGTACGATGAGATGTACCAAACTCAAATAAAAAAAAAGGATTTAAATTCCCTGTACCTGGGTTACCTGCTCTATCTGAGCTGCATAGGAACCACCCACCCTTATTTGCAGAAAATCGAACTGAGATGGTCCATTTTCCACTCCTTGAGGGGAAGTCAATTTGATATACACGCCATCAAAAGTCAAATCACACCAAATACAGTCTTAACGAGCAATAGATGCGCCTTGAACTGCCTCTCAGGAAATAATACAGGTCAAACCACGAGAGTTTTCCTGCCGTAAATAACTGAACTAAATTCTGCGTTAAAATCTCTTGACAAACGCTGCCGCAAGCGTTCAGTTCAGTGTCACTAAAAACTTCCATTCCAAATGACATTTTTCAGCAATAACGTGTTTCAATTAACAATGTTACACAGTGCGCACGCGTGCTTTAATCCACCTGCTTTTTCCATAATTATGTTCCCCCCTCTCTCTCTCTCTCTCTCTCTCTCTCTCTCTCTCTCTCTCTCTCTCTCTCCTCTCTCTCTCTCTCTCTCTCTCTCTCTCTCTCTCTCTCAACAAACGCCGCTTCTCTTGAGAGTAATGTACTGTTGAAATGAAAGACTTGGCACCAAAGCATAAAAATGTTGCTAAATAAATAAAAAAAGTAGTAATGTGCATTACACCGCCAGAGAGGGCGCTCATGTGACCAGTTTTATTGCAAGCCCTTGTTAAGCGTCTGTCTGTACGGCCCCTAAAGAAACTGTGAAGACTTTTCGATAGCGGAGCTCAATTGTGGTTTGGTTTATGCATTTTATAATAATGCTAGCTAACCAACCCGGCGCTTGCCAAGGGGCAAGCCCCAGGGCTGGAACAAGGCCGCCGAAATCAACATAAACAGTCCCCGTTCAATCTCTCAGCCCAGCTCGTAGCTTTGGGCTTGAGCCTTAATAAGATCAAAAGAGAAGACACCAAAAGAATGACCTCAGATTCAGCAGAACTTCCTTCTCCAGTGAAAAGCCTCCCTACAGTAGGTTATGATGGACGAGACGACTCGTAGCATGCACAAATGAGGGCAGACTACCATAGATGACTCTTTTGGAGGGTGCAGAGCCCAGGAAAGATTGCCCGCATGATGGTCAGACATTTCAGGAGAATTTTGGTGGAAAGAAGCTCCTGAAGAGGGCATGCATCGGGCCATCGCAGGGCCCTGTTTCTTGACTGTGACCACCGCAAGAAACAGAGCAGCGTGAAGAGGTCTGATGGCAGTGACACAGACAGGGACTCGTTCATTATATCTTCATGGCCTGATAATATGCTGCTGGCAATTATTCTGGGGCACATGTTTGTCTCTTTCCTGTGTCGGCAATGCAGAGACATCCAAGTGAATTTGCGCCGAAATGAGAGAGAGAGAGAGGAGAGAGAGAGAGAGAGAGAGAGAGGAGAGAGAGAGAGAGAGAGAGAGAGAGAGAGAGCAAGCAGCTTCTAAGATCATATACCAGAAAATCTGTAGAGGATTTTGCGATCTACAAAAATCCAGGAATTTTTGTCAACCTTTGACATTCCACTGAAATGACCGTGAGCACTAATAGTGCAGCAGATAATTGCATATTTCATAAGAATCGTTCAGATAGTGAAACAAGCATGAAATTTTTGCACAAGTGCTCTTTAAAGTTCCCTCTATCAGAAAGGGCGCTGGCCACGCAAAAAATTTAATATGGCGGCCAAATTCCAAGATGGCGGCCAGTATCGACAGATTTTGGCTAATTTTTCACTAGAATGGCATGTATTTGCTTCTAGCAATATGGTAAAGCTCTTCCATACTATTTCTTGTGAATATTATGTTTCTGTAGCTTCCCAGTACAGTTTACCTTTAAATATGGGGGCTATATGGCTGCCAAGAAAAGGTAGAAACAATAATTATAATGAGAAATAATGCCCGTTCAACAATTATCGTTTTAAGCATGGATCTTGGTTTCTGTGGTTTTAGATCCTAATGAGGCCATCTCTTTCGAATAACTCATCAATTTTGAAGGAAAATTAATAAATGTAAAAGAGTGTATGTCTGCACACAACCAGGGCACACTGGTGACATCACTGCTGTGTAACTCAGCATGGGGTTCAGTGCCAGCTAATCCAGCTTTACTAATCCTGTAGTCTTAGACTAGTAGTTGTAGTATAGTTTAGTTTAGTGTCCCAAATGCTTTCTAACAGCCCCAGACCAGCTATAGTTAGATAGCCGCACCTGAATAGACAGGATGTGCCAGCGCGGGAGAGCCGAGCCAAGGGTATGGGGCTGTACATGATGGTTCATGTACTTACCCGGATGGTGTACAGATCACACGGGACTTAAATGGCACTGGATGAATGATCGGGCTAGGTGTAGGGAGACCGAACCTAGTTGAATCCCATACAGGAATGTGTGCTTTGTTTAAGGTGGTAAAAGGATAACCCCTCGGCCTTAATCAAAAGTGAAATCATGGCAGAATGTGATGCCAATCCAATATTGAGCAGTAGAAAAACAAACTGGAGTTTGTGTTGTCTTTGTCAGAAGGACAAAAGAGGTGAGCACTTGACATCACCTCCAAGTCATCATGTCCTAGACCATGATGGGTACACAATGCTGGCAAGGAACATTCCCCATGTTCAGTGAAATTAATGAAATGCCACTGATAATGGATCCAGCAAAGGCTGGATGAAGGTGATGGCATAGAGGCCACTCTCAGGAAAAATGCAGCAAAATACCATGTGAACTGTCGCTTGTTGTTTAACAACACTAAACTGGACCGTGCAAGAAAGCGACAATCAATGACCAGACCAGCAACACTGAGACTAGTCGTGCAAAACTGCGCCGAACCAGTCATGACAATGAAGTTTGCATTTTCTGTGAGAAAGTGGCACCTGCATCTGATCTCAGACAGGCTTGTACTAAGGGCCTTGACTTGAAATTGCGTGAATGTGCAGAGATACTTAGTGATGGCAAGCTCCTTGCTAAGTTGACTGGTGGGGATGTCATTGCACAGGAGTTTAAGTATCACCATGCCTGTCTTTGTGCCCTCTACAACAGAAAAAGGTCCTACCTGAGGAGCCTTGAGAAAGATCAAGGTAGCACTGAGTCAGAATCAGATGTGTATCCACTAGTTCTGTCAGAACTGATGACATACATTGTTGAAAACAACCTTTGTTCAGATGATCCAGTCACATTTCGGCTGGCAGATATTTGCCACCTCTACCAACAACGTCTGGAACAATTAGGTGTAGAGTCACCAAGTGTAAATTCCACGAGACTCAAAGACAAACTTCTGGCAGAAATTCCAGAACTTGAGGCTCATAAATCTGGCAGAGATGTATTACTTGCATTTCAAAAGGATGTGGGAAAAAGCACTTGCTCAATCATCTGATCTTTCAGAGGCAGTTATCATTGCTAAAGCAGCAAATATTCTCAGAAAGTCTATACTTGATCATCAGTCACGGTTTGATGGCACATTTTCTGAGGCTTGTGTACGAAATTCTGTGCCTCCTCTCCTGCTCCAGTTTGTAGGGATGGTTGAGCATGGGGCTGACATCAAGTCACAGTTACGATTTGGAGCATCAAAGTCAGACCAGGCCATTGCACAGCTCATGCAGTTCAACTGCTACTCCCGATACAAAGAGGGAGCAACAACTCATAGACACTCCAAAGACAGAGAAACACCATTCCCAGTCTACATGGGACTCTCAGTCTATGCCAAAACCAGGAAGAGAAACCTGGTTGAAATGCTACATCAGTATGGCCTCAGTATCTCTTATGACAGAGTACTGGAGGTCTCTGCACAGTTAGGAGATGCCACAGTTAGCAAATATGTGGAGGAGGGTGTGGTCTGTCCCCCAGTACTGCGAAAAGGGTTGTTCACCACTGCAGTGATGGACAACAATCGACCACAACCCATTCTGCAACTACTGCCACTACCTCCTTCCATGGAACTAGCATCTCCATATTTCAGCACCCCACCAAGGAGAACACTGGACAGGAAAGACAGCAACTAAAGTTTGCACCTGAGAAAGTGAGGTCGGTGCCTGAATTGCCGGACACATTCACAAACATCTCACCAGCTTCCTTTCAAACAAAGAACCCTGTGCCACCAAACACTGCAATACCAAAGCCACCCCACAGATATCTTGGGGCCACAGCTTGCACTGGAGTATCAGTGGCTAGACAAGGTCATAGTCACCCAGGAAATAGATGATGCAGTGAATCTGACGTGGTCAGCTCATCACGCTTCAATGAAGAGAAGCCCAGAATTTGAAGTAACCATAACTTCATTGCTTCCTCTCCTGCGTGATCAGGCTCATTCTGTTGCTACGATCAAACACGTGATGCAGAAAGTGCAGGATGTCACTGATTTTCTGAACCCTGGCCAGATACCCATAATCACAGCTGATCAGCCAATCTATGCCGTAGCAAAGCAGGTGCAGTGGCAGTGGCCTGATCAGTATGGCGAAGACAAGTATCTGGTAATGTTTGGTGGTCTGCACATTGAGATGGCAGCAATGACATCTCTTGGTACTCTTCTTCATGGCAGTGGTTGGACAGGAGCTCTGGTGGAGGCAGGAGTTGCTTCATCTGGAACTGCAGAATCCTTCCTTGCCACCAAAGAAAGGAAAGACCTTTGAGGGCTATGCACTTTGCGACTTCTTGCCTGTGATACAATCCTATAGCAGCAAGTACACATCATCACATCTTGTATTTGATGTATACAATACATCCAGCCTCAAAGCTGAGACCAGGCTCCAACGTGGTCAAGGAGGAAGGCGCAAGGTGACAGACAAGAACACAATTCCATCCAACTGGCGCAATTTCCTAAGATACGATGCCAACAAGACAGAGTTGTTCCAGTTCCTGGCAGACAAAGTTGCCCAGATGTCTGCCACAAATGTTGTCATTGCCACGAAAGGGTCTGCTGTCCTCAGCACTCATGAGGCTAGTCTTCAGGGACTGGAAAAGTGCTCTCATGAGGAAGCTGACACCCGCATCTTTCTCCATGCCAAATATGCCACAGAACATGGAGCCAAGACCATCACGGTTAAAGCAAATGACACAGATGTTCTTGTCGTTGCAGTCAGTGCTTTCTCCACTCTCCACAATCTAGGGCTAGAGAAGCTATGGGTGGCATTTGGCCAAGGCCAGAGCCTGCGCTGGATTGCTGTGCATGACCTGTGCAACTCTCTGGGCCAGGAGAAGGTGAATGGCATGCTCTTCTTCCATGCGTTCACAGGCTGTGATACAGTGTCAGCCTTCCGGAGCAAGGGCAAGAAGACCGCCTGGCAGACATGGAACATCTTTCCAGAGGCCTCCACTGTGTTCTCCAAACTGAGTCACTACCCTCTCAGAGTGGAAGAGAGTGACCTGAAGGTCCTGGAGAGGTTTGTCATACTTATGTATGAAAGATCCAGCACTGCTGGCACTGTGGATGAGGCTAGACTTGATATGTTTGCCAGAAAACAAAGGGCATATGAGGCCATTCCACCAACCAGGGGAGCTCTCCTCCAACACACCAAGCGTGCTGCGTACCAGGCTGGTTGTGTGTGGGGGCAGGCCACCCAGTGTCAGCCACAGCCAGAGAACCCTGCTGAGTGGGGATGGCAAAAGTCTGGTGAAGCATGGCAAGTCCTCTGGACAACCAACTCGCCCTTAGCCAAGAGTTGCCAACAGCTTACCAAATGTGGATGCAAAGCAGGCTGTCGGGAAAGGTGCAAGTGCTACAAGCTGGGTCTTCCCTGCACAGCTCTGTGCACTTGCAAATGTGAAGTCTAGATAAATATTGCCCTCTCTTCAGTAGATAATCTAGCTTGAGCATCCAACGTGTCATGCTATGCCTACCTTCTTATCCTCGAATTTTTCAAAGGTGTAGGTTGAGAGACCTATACATAGATTGGTTGCGTTTAGTCCGTATTTCTCTTCTTTTCTTTTTATGGTTACAGTCTTAGACACAATGTTGTATGTGACCATACCATTACTATTTCAGTTGAAAATAGCATATTAGTTAAACTGTCTGATCACATGAATATACCATTAAATAAAAACAGTTGGTCTCTATGTCTGCTAGCGCTGTGGATAGAAAAAAAAACTTTTATGGCAACCATTTTGTACGCCATCTTGGTTACAATTCATTTAGTAAGGGTTTTCAATAAAATGTGTGGTATGGAACATTTTTATAACCTAAAAGTCGAGGTTTAAAAAAAAAAACTGGCATATTCCATCCAATAGATGCTCCCAAACCAGTGAATCTCAACATAGATGGCGGCCATTTTGAAAAATAGCAGCCATCTTGGATTTTCAGGTGGCCAGCGCCCTTTTCTAAGAGAGCGTAGTCTTAGGAATGTTTGTGCCAAATTTCATGCTTGTTTCACTATCTGAACGATTTTTACAGCAATCTGCTGCACTATAAGACGGACGTTAAAATTTGCTGTTCAGACATTCATTGCAATATCAGGTAAAACCAACTGGACCAATTACTGATAATATTATATACCACACTGCCAAGGAGCCATTCCAGATGTTAAAACTCTTAAATATATTACTTAAACTTACTAATATCGATATGGTCATGATGCGGTTGAGAGTCAAAAGAGGACCCCAAATTACAAAATTAGAAAAACAGCTTTAAAAGCAAATATAAAGTGAAGTCAGTTCGAGGACATTGAAACATTATAAATAATGCTTTAAAGGATAAGATTGAGACATAAATAATGTTTTCAAGGGTAAGATTAAGACATTATAAATAATGCTTAAGAGGGAGGGATTATTCAGTCTGAAATTACTTGTTAACAGAAAGCCGAAGGTGAAACCACGAGTCTGGTTTCCAAGAGCAGCCGAAGACAGACTTCTAGAGCAGGAACGAACACTAGGCCTATATCCCACATCAGTTAAAGGGTTTACACATGCATTGAAGTGGGGGAAATCGACACGGGTTCAATCTATTCAATCTACATAGATATGTGCATCAGTAGTGGAGCCACATGCTACAGTTAGTTAATAAAGGAGCCAAAATCCTTTAAAAGGTGCCACCCCAAGTTTCCACATGTAGAAGTCACCAACCAGAAGACACCAATTGGTATTTAGACGTAGAAAAAAAAAAGCTTATAACTGGTCCTTAATGATGTATAAAAAACTCCAATTCATGCCTCCCTGGGGACCTCCACTGTTGGCTGGGATAATCGTCAGTTAAGAAACGTGTCAAAACTTTTTCTTAACTGGAAACTGATCCAATGAACTGACAATAATATTAGGCTTCGGACAAAAGTTAAAAGGTTCGGCAACACTCACACATAATGAGACTTTAATCGGAGACCTCCTACTTCTTTGTTTCAAGTGTCGAAGTGTCTTCTTTCAGTGGTCGTGAGGATGACATGGCGTGCTTATTGCAATTCCTCACCAACCTGCCAAAGGAGAAAGAGTAGTAATTATAGAAAGAGCAACAGATGTAATATGAAACGTTCATTAAAAAAGAAACATCCACAAAAAGCAATGTTATGAAAATGCAACTGAAACCTCAAATGTTTAGCAGTCTCATGCGACATTTATGGATGAATTTAACATAAGTAATACTTGTCATTCATTGTTCAGCACGTATATTATTTCTGTTATTCAATGGGAAACCACACGATACTGGAAGCCCTTTTGAGAAGCATCACCCTCTGTGTAATGAGGACTACCTCGTCGAGGCCCTCTCGTTCTCAGTCACATGAAATAACACACTTTTGGACAAAGCACCGATCACTCACGTCACGTAAAAATGAAAGCAATTATGAATAATGTTGAGCCTTACATTAACCATTCATTCCAATGGGCCTCTTCCAGTATGAATGAAAACTCCAGGCTTAAAACCTGATTTGGGGACAACCTAACCAAGCCTTTCCGGATTGCTCTCTAATCTCTAAAACCTGTGGCCCCAGACGGAACTACATCAAGTGAACAAGGCCAATCCTGTCACTCACAAGGTGCGATACCCATTTTATTAATATATTCTGCAGCTTCCTGAGTTGCATCTTAGGCAGAATATGAAAGAGTTGCAATGGCCCGGCCTCTTTATAACAATTACAAGGTTTATATATATATATATATATATATATCTCATCAAGATATGTGTTAACTAGGGCAATATTTCCAAGATGGCGGCCAGTGCAACTGACAAACTCATTCTGTTTCCATTTTCAGAAAACACAAAATTTCGAACATGTCTAATAGTCCAGAATCGCCCCTCGATTGACAAATTGTTATAGCAGAGCGGCAGGCAGTTTGTCATTTCCCCCACGAGACGCTTTTGAAAGATGTTTCCAATTGCCAGTATTGTCCAGATTCAGCAGCACTTCTTGCAACTCTTCCATGCAATGCAATGAAAGGAAACTGCTGAGAACACCACTCCACACTCAAATAACATAATACGTACCGATGGTGACTAAATATTCTACTCAACCGTTCATTAACATTCTTTTAAGGCATCTATCTCCTTAGCTGGCTGGGCAATCGGTACACAGAGGAAAAGGAACAGCCTTGACAAAGACACTCCCTCACTTCTGACCTCATCTCCCACACTAAGATTGACCGAGAAACAGACGAACGGAAGACACACACAGACAAGCTGGGTGCCCGAGAGAGAGAGAGAGAGAGAGAGATGGAGGTATTTTCCGAAGCACTCCCCACTTCCTCTGGCTGTCAGTGCAGACACATTCCATCTACAAAACCTCATGATTCATGACACACATGCATGAAAGAGTTTAACAGGTAAAACTAGAATCATGAAGCAAGTATGAAAGTATTTCTCTTAAAAGTAACTCAAATGAAGTTACTGACACAAGAGGTCAGTCATTTAAAATAAAATATACTAATAGAAAACCTTGCTAATGACGTACCATGACTACACTGTACTCCAAACTAGAAAGCAGATCAGTATGACATATTTAAATATCCCATACAACAGAAAATCTTTTGGTTTAACCCACCAGCTGTGGAGGACAATAAAGTCCAGTTCTCATAATAAAAGAAGATCTCGACCCCACCCTCACCCTCATTCTCCTCACATTAACCGCTAATGCAAAATCATTCGGTTCACCTAAAGCGATCATTTTCTGATATGCCGTCAACCTCAGCAATGGGCTTTCCTTTTTAACCCTTCATTGCCTAATCTATATATAAAAATGGATGTAGTACGTATGTATGAGAGAGAGAGAGAGAGAGAGAGAGAGAGACAGAGAGAGAGAGAGAGAGAGAGAGGGTGTTAGGGAGGAGAGAGAGAGAGAGAGAGAAAGAGAGAGTTTATCGGTTGTCATTAAGTTTTCCCGGGCAGTGCCGGGTTGGTCAGGTAGTTCCATATCATTTTTTCAGAGAAATATCTTAGTGCAATAATAACAGCTATATTAAACTCAGCTCTCATTACCAACAACAATATACAAATGCTTAAATGGCAACTATAGTCACAGCGTTGTCATTTTAAGGTTGAACAAAATAAAGTGAGTTCTTCCATCATGATGTCAGCTGCCACGAGGAACTTGAAATCAGAGTCAAAATGGAGAGATTCTGTCAATTCAGTGACATCAAGCCAGAAGGAGGACTATTTATTCGGTTGACCTGCAATCTATGCCATGAATACAAAGTTGTAATGACTGATTTCAAGAAATATCATTCGATCCCTTGACGCAACAGGCCTTAGGGGTTACTTACTAGTGTCTGTAGTGTCAATACTTTGTAGTTTTAATATTCCGTCTATATCGAAGTTATGGAATGCCCACTCAAGTGAAATCAGTACAATAAAATTTGCACCTAAGGTTACAAGCACCAAGTCACAGAACATTATACTCCAGTTTTAGAGCCAGACAAACTTGTACTGCTCTTAATTCCGCAAAGGCAGCAGCACCCTACCCTGCAGGCCTACGTGGGTTGCAAGTTCATGTCATGATGCATAAGACACCCCAGTTTACTTACTTGCTGTCAACTTAAGCTAAAGGCGTTCATTTCAGACTAGCCCCATCACTGTCTGTAGTCTTTTTGCTTGGCAAACGCCATCGCACAAATATTCCAGTCACTATGTATACTGACCTAATCCATGTCGAGGAGAATACGTAAATCAAAGTGACATTCACCTTTGTGTACCACGAGTAGCCTTTCGAGTCGGTATCACACCGCAATGCCTCCTCCTCAGATAGATACCCAGTTGTTCAAGTGGCTTTCAGTGTCACTATTTGAGCACTTGACGCCAATTCTGCCAATACGAAGTGAAATACCAACATAAAAGCCAAATACCTTGGCTACCCAGAAGCACCGACGACGAGGTGAATAACACCAAATAAGAAGGATTTTTCCGAAGGCTTCCAAGGCCTTAATTCGTTCATCAGCACTGACATCAATAACATTCCACCTCGTCTCGACTGGGCCGAAACCAAGAACTTCCGGTTGCCTGTCACGTCACTACGTAACTGCGGGGGCGAAGAACTTCGTTGGCAGGTGGACTTCTTACGTTAATGACAATCAGATTTATTTTTCATAATGTATGGGTGGAATAGAATGAAATTGAAATTCACACAAGATCGTATACTGTCCGAAGACAGCGTTTAGACTCTTGACAACAGAAAAACGTCCTTTGAAAGTCTCGAAGCTTTGAATCACGAGAGAGAGAGAGAGAGAGAGAGAGAGAGAGAACGCAGCCTAAATAAATCCTAGCCCAAGCTCCTTTATAATAACAGGAATCCCGACATTTTTTCTCAAATGGCCGGTGAAAGACCAACTGGGAAGCTTTCCCTTCATTTCTGGTAGAAGATTCGGTGGTGCAGTATGAATGCAATAAAGCCTGTCTTTAACATGTGCTTGCTGACGCGCGCGTGCGTAAATTTCCCACCATCTGTCACCTAACGTCCAAGGATCCTACCCACCGGGAAATTGGTGCAAAAATTGATACCATATACAAGCGTCCTTTCGTACTTTTGATGACCAGGTTTCAAAAACGGTTTCACATTATTACAAAAACCTCAAACTGTTCACTCAAAACTGCCCCGAGCCTGGATTCGTGGCCTTGCCTTTCAATGACCTGAGAAATGAAAGTTGGGTCTCACTATTATTATTATTATTATTATTATTATTATTATTATTATTATTATTATTATTATTATTATTATTATTATTATTATTATTATTATTTCGAAGCTGGCACCTTCCATTCAGTAAGCAGGCAATTCACCTGCGACCCCAATTACTTCCCTAATTCAAACAGTATGTTGCAAATTCGTGATGAATATTCAGTAGGTAATCGTTAAATGAATTGCAGAATAACTGGTGAATTAAGTTGCAAATTCGTGATGTAGATTCTGCAAGTACTTCTTAGCCGTTGATCACCAGTGTCACTTAAGGAGAGAAAAAGCGGGTCTACATCAACACTGATTTTTATGGATTTTTTAACAATGGCATTTAATGGCCGCATCATCTCAAGCCTAGCCATCTGATTCCCTTCACTTGAATTTGATTGTACTCAAGAGATAATCATTTATTTAAACTGCACATATCATACTTTACAATTTAAGCATTTATAGATAGATAAAAATTAAAGAAAATTAATAAAATACCAGGAGAATTGTTCGGGGGTAGTCAAGCGTCGCGTCCTCGCTTCAACTTTTGAGGTTCCAACTGCACATCATCATCCTCAGTAGAGAGACTGTTCCTTTCATTGCCTTAAAGCAACAGGCCTTCCTTTCATTGCCTTAAAGGGACAGGCCTTCCTTTCATTGCCTTAAAGCAGCAGGCCTTCCTTTCATTGCCTTAAAGCAACAGCCCTTAATTAAGGATCTGACTGGGCTTTGCAGTGTCAGCACTTCGTAGCTTTCAAATGGCCACATTACTAACAAAGCTAACAAAAAGTTCTACCGCAGTTTGTTTTGATAACCCATTATTATTAATATATTTAAGGTAGGTCATAATCCTTCTAAGCACCAGAAGACAGTGCGATGAAATTCGGCATAAAAATGAAAAGCAAGAGACCAGAAAATTTACATAACGGTTATAATAGAGCCAGTCATGAAATTGTGTACCACTGTTCATTTCGCTAAACAATATGGTCGCTCACCTGACAGTTTGGATCGTCACTTGAGCTTCACAAAAACGCCTAGATTTTACTCTTTGAAATTTTCAGAGGTTTCAACTGAGAGAGAGAGAGAGAGAGAGAGAGAGAGAGAGGTCTGTTACGGGCCCTGAACCATACCCATCATTAACCACCTCATATTTTCGGTAAAAACAAAAAAATCTGGAAAATCCTTTTGAATAGTATCCCATGAGTATTCCAACCTTGAATTGAATTGAATATAGAATTTCGGCCAAAGGCCAAGCACTGGGACCGATGAGGTCATTCAGCGACGAAACGGAAACTGACAGTGAAAAGGTTTTGAAAGGCGTAACAAGAGGAAATCCTCTTGTTAGGAGAGGGTTGAGGGAAGTATGATGGAAGAAAGAGAATATAAAAGGAGGGACAGTAAAAGCAACGAAAGGGGTTGTAGCAATTAGGGGGCCCATTGAAAGCACGCTGCAGAGAACCTCAAGTAATGGCAGCAGATTCCAACCTTGGGGGACTTCACAATCTACGAGTATTTTTCGAAAATGTTCAAAATTCCCAATCCTGTGACCACAATACTCCCCTCCATAACATTTTCCAGATTCCCAAAGGTAGTTCAAAACCTCCACCTCCTACAAAAGCAAGAATATGACCCAATAGTGTAAGAAAAAAAACTACCTAGAAACGTCTCAATATTTCCAGTATAAGGAAAAAGCTACCTGGAAACTCTCGTTCATTAGCGGTGTCCTTATTGCCATTTCTACTGCACCTATATATCAAAACTACCTTTCTGTTTTCGCGGTTACAACTACACAGAGGCTTACCGCTGTGACCAAAGTAAGGACAGGAATTGCTTTGACCAATCAGAGGCCTACATCATAAACAATGTTTCTAACGCCTCATTTTATTGGCTGAAATCTTTGGGTTTTGGTAAAGCGTGTTCGTAGACGATTCCTTATTGGCTGGTGAATCGAAAACCCATTTTCAGAAATTTCTTTGAAGATTATTATTACCTCCAGTATTAAGTAAAAAAGTTATTAACAGGTAAATAAATGGATATAGACACACAAACAAAATAAGTGGGAATCCTCTTAAAAATTCAATATAATAATGATTAAAATATGTAAATATTCAGCTTGTTAATCGTAAAATGGAAATTGGCCGGAAAATCTTTATTTCAGAAGATTCAGCAAAAGATTAGATATGAAAGGCATCTGAGTTTCTGCCATTGCAATGCAGTGGTCAGGCAGTGACTGCTGGGGGTCTGATGGGCGGTGGGGGGATGCCTAGGGACTTCACCTCTGGGGGCATTATAAATTATTTATTACATATATATATATCAAATCAGCCCAAATACCCTCTGATGTATGTTGGGTGAAAAGTTAGGATAAGCCAAGCCTGACCAGCTGATGTGATTAACATGTGTCATTTTCTAGCATCAGATTTAATACATTTTTATTTATTTATTTATTTGTTAATTTATCAGTTTTACTAATAACTGATCTCCGCTCTCTTTATTTCCCTTTTACCTTCTGTTACTTCTTTCGAATGAACACCATAATATTCTTTGAGAGCTTTGATTTTAAGTCAATGGCCCCTGTGGGCTTGTTCCATATGAATAAGGTTCATCTTCTGAATAATAATAATAATAATAATAATAATAATAATAATAATAATAATAATAATAATAATAATAATAATAATAATAATAATAATAATAATACTCAGTTTGACAGGAGTTTTATCTCGGCTACAACTAAAATGTGGAATAGTCTGCCTAATGAAGTTGTGGAATCCTCTGATCATCAACTATTTAAGCGAGGAGCAAATTCATTCCTTGCTCTCTTTGCTGATGTCTCCTGAATTTCAGTTGAATCGGTTTTGTTTTTTATTCCCTCATGTTTATTTATCACCTTTTCCCATAACTCCTCTCTCTCTCTCTCTCTCTCTCTCTCTCTCTCATAAGGGTTTTTTCAGCTGAAGCTCAAGAAAGGAGGAGGAGAGAACGACAGAATGACAGAAATCTAGTCTCCAGCAACTGACCCAAACGAAAATCGTAATAACTTACCTGTGAAAAATAATAAAACACGATCTTCATGCATTCACTGATTATCTGAGAAATGGACTGACTTTCACAATGAAATGCTGATCATACAGGCCCACACAGCTACAGCTACAGCAGTAATACAGCAGGAATCAAGGAGGTGAACGTAGGAACTACAGAACTACAGCTTATGGAAGATATCAAAATAAGCTTTGTATAACTCATGTCAAAAACAGAATTTGAAAACAAAGCATTTACATTTTACATTACAATTTCAGGACAAATTTATGACTATGGAACATAATTAGGAAACAACAGAGAGAGAGAGAGAGAGAGAGAGAGAGATCCAGTGTTATTTTTTATATTCTCTCAACTTAAATCCTTTTATCCACAGACAGCAAGGGAGATATATAGATAGGCAAATAGATAAACAGAGAGAGAGAGAGAGAGAGAGAGAGAGAGCATAGTTTTCAGTGTTATTAATGTCATATACGCTCTTAAATCCTTTTATGCATAGAGAGCGAGGGAGATAGATAGATAAATGGATAAACAGAGAGAGAGAGAGAGAGAGAGAGAGAGAGAGAGCTAATATCTACAGTATAGTTACCAAAATATCCTAAATTACCATTTTCTATAAAGACAATTTTTCTACCTGGATAGAAAACGTAAAGATGGTTTAAGTGGTAAACTATAGTAATCTCGTCTGCTTCGCTTTTAAATTTCATAAATCCAGGAAAACCATTATAAATATAAAATTATTCATATCATCATATGACGAAAGGCATTAATAGTAATACAAAGAAGATTTATGCTTGCTATTAATACTAAATAAAAGGTATTACGTGCTAGGAATACCAAATATAAGACATCTTTTATCAAGTAATGCTTTCTCAAGATTATACACTAAAGACATCTGTTGAGTGCTATGACAATCTTTGGATGAAGTTTGGTTGTCTGAAGACGAAACTATTATATATTCATTTAGCAAGACCACGAATAAATCATTTATCAATATATATGATAATTATTATAGTAAGAAATTTTATATGTACCTAAAATTGATCCTAAGTAGGGGACATTTTGAAGAACGTAAAAAGTTTTCAATAAAGGGACGAAATTCGTTCTGGTAACAAACAATGGCTGCTCCTTGTCCGGGGAGGAAGCAGGATTACAAACATTAATAGAGGCTTTAACATTCAATCAAGGGACAATGACGAACTATTCTTTACGAGAATCAATGAACGAAAGATGGTGAACTATTTTCGTAAGGAATACTTCGTCATTTTTTATCCAAAAATTAGCAAATAATGTAAAAAAGGCAGAAAATTCTCTCGTTTAAAAGTCTAAAAAGTTGGCACTCGTGGCGCATCAAGGACTAATCGAAGCAAACGTCCTGAATCCTTTAAATTATATTTTGATCGCAATTTTGCCAATTTGGAGATATATTCAATAAAAGTAATTGTTTCTTATTGAAAGTATGTTTCGAATTTGCTAAATTTCGTGGAAATTCAAAAATTGGCGCTGAAATAAGTCGGGAATTTGTTACTCAGAATACCAACCTTAAAATCCTGAGGATACGATAGGAAATCAAGAAGCAGCCCTGGGGATATGAATAATACAAATGGAATGATATATATCGTAATCAGGTGTAATTTCCATCAATTTACATAAGAATTATACCCAATTTCTCTCTGCAAAAAAACTAAAAGTACATTTGCACTTGGTAATTCTGTTACTCGTACCAGTATCACTATCATTTTAAGCATTTCCTGAGCTTTTTATTAAATTTTTTCTTTATATGATATTAATATAGAGTATATTCTGACTTTATTACAGACCTAGGAGATAATTTAATCTCTATAAGCTCGTGGACACTTGGACAAATATCTTTCTTTTAGGATATCAACTATGTGAAATCTCTTATATACTGACCATTATCTTCAAGATGAAATACGTTAACGTATGGAAATTTGTTCCTTTATAAAGTGCATCATCTAAGGAGGTATTAGAAAGTACCCAGTGATGGTTTTCTGGACTCATTTAGTCAGGAGAAAACTTAAAAAGAATCACAGTGCTGACACCCTGTAGGTACACCCTGTAGCCCTGTAACCAACTATACAAACCCCTGAAAAAATTAAAAGTAGGAACCCAAAGAAAAATATTATTTATGTGAGGTTTTGCCGAGATTAAAGCTACGAATAATACTATAAATCCTTCTCTTTATATTGTACCCCCAGTTTTGCCATAATTTAGACTATAATAATATATGGGATTGTAAAATTTTGTTGGTAATTCTTGCTTTTCGCTGGCTAACAGTCCCTGGCAGTATATGTATTACCAGAACACAATTCGTGAAGTCCCTCGTACATTTTTATGTATCAGGCTTCAAGCACTACTTTTCTAGGCATCAAGCGGCCTAAATAACTAAATACAAACTTTATTTTTGAATAAAGTCAATGCAATCACTTATTCTGCCATTTTTATCTTGCCTCGCTATCAAAAGCACAACAGTTTCCTGTTTGAACACCGTTTTGCTTGGGGCAATCAATAGATGGCGTATGTAGTCCACGTTTCTGAAATTAAATCCGGTTCAATACAGTTTCGAGTACTGATTTTGCATACGTCACAGTCACCTGAGGCACTCCCGTCTCGACCACGGTCATGGCTGGAGCTCCCGTTCGTGCTGTGGCCGGAACAAGTACACAGGGTTGTATACTTGACTTGAAAATTCCAAATCATATTTCGAACAAAGAGGTATTGATGGTCGCTGAGGACTTGGAGATGTCGAGTAGTGGATCTGAACATCAGGATGGATTTATTGATGGCAAGAGGAAGAGAAAGTCAAAGAAGGGGGATAAGAGAGTTAGAAGTTTTGTTGACCCTCCTACAGGTGAAGAGACTGAAATTGATATGCAAGGTGATAGAGGTAAGCGTCTTTATTTCCCTGTCAATTTGGAGATGGGATACCATATGAAAGTTCAATGGGCAGCTAGATTGGCAAAGACTCACAAGCAGTTTGAAGTTCTTTTCAAAGAAGGAAGGAACAGACCTTTCATAATAGTTAAGGATAATTATGCAGTTGATCATTTAACATCTGTTGGATTTGAAGACTTTGTGCTTGAGGCTCCTCAGAGTGATGAAAGGTTGACAAAAATCATCCTGTTTGATTACCCGATTTATTTGGATCCTGAAGATGTATTGGATACTGGCATGTTTGCTTGGATAAAACGGCGTGAAGTAAGAGTGAAAGGAAATATGGAAGCAAGACCTCAGTTGATAGGATTATTTAAAAGAAGTGACCCACCTGATCGAATTTTTGTGCATTGTCTGGGCTATAAAAAAATGGCGGTGTATAAGGAAATGCTGGTCCTGTGTTATAAGTGTAGCAGATGGGGTCATATGGCCTATAAGTGCTTACATAATAAATTTCGGTGTCGATATTGTGGAAAAGGGCATGATTCTTTGGAGTGCATAGAAAAAATGAAAAAATCTGAAAACATTCCCAGAAAATGTTGTAATTGTGGTGCTCAACATAATGCCAATGATTGGAGCTGTCCTAAGAGGCCAACAAAAAAATCAAATACGAGTGAGATATCCAAAAATCAACATGAAAGAGCTAATGTAAATGTTCAGGAAGGGAACGTTTGGTTGCGTCGAGAAGCGCAGAGAAAGGTTATGGTGGAGGGAGAAAAGGGTAGTTCGGGCAGTTCACCTATTATAAATAACAACGGCAATGTGGCTAGTGACGTTGTTCAAGAGTTACGTACTGAGATTGAAAGTCTCAAGAGTATAGTACTTGATTTATCACAAAGTGTCAGGAATCTCCAATCAATAATTAAGCAAAATGAATGTTTGTCACAGGAAGTTAGGGCTGGTGAAAATATGAGTAAAGGTAATTTGATATCAACAAATGACAGTAGTAGGAGTAAAAGCCAAGGTTCTTGTAATGGGAAAGAAAATGGGAATATTCTTAAAAATATGTTTTCTGTTTTAGACACTGTTGTTAATTACATGAATGATCTTACTGAGCGTTTAAAAAAAGATGTGCTTCTATCAGTGAAAAAAGTGAGGGAAAAATTACAGCATAATGGATATGAATAATTTGAAAATAATATCGTGGAATATTAACAGTCTTAGGAAAAGGAAAACTGATGTCCATGCCATTATGCTTTCTAATGATGTAGATATAATGGCTTTGCAAGAAGTGGGGCATGATGTCTCAAATTAATCTGAATGGTTATCAGCGATTTGATTTAGTAGCGGACTTTGATACTAATACACGTGGATTGATCATTTTCATTAAGAATAGCATTCCTGCTACTCTACTAAGTTCCTATAAGCGGAATGGTACTGAATGTATATGTATCAATGTATATTTCAAAGATGGTGAATTTTTTGTTAATATGTACGTTCATGCCGACTCCCTGACGTTGGATGATTTCCCTGTTAATACTTTTAGTGACTTCTGTTTGTTAGTTGGTGATTTAAATGCACGCCACCCTAATTATGGAAGTATTGGTGGAACTTGTAATAAGAATGGTCTTGAACTTAAATCTATATTAGATGCCAATGAAAATATTAAAGTACTCGGTGATAATACGCCAACACATGTAAAAGGTGGTAGGTTAGATTATGCAATACTGTTTAATGAAGATAATGTTGACACAAAGGTTGCTCTTGTTCCTGAACTGTTAAGTGATCATTTTGCTGTATGTGTTGATATGAAGGTGGATAGAATGATCTATTCACAAAAAAGAAAGCGATATAGTTTGGAAAATGAAAATCAAAGAAATAATTTTTGCCAAAAAATATATGCTTGGTATAAGGAGTATAAGAAATTAAGTATTGATGATGAGAATGTTTTTTATACAGATCTGCTCTCTATTATTGAAAAATCTTTGAGTAAGCCAGAAAGACAGCCCTGTAGGGTCCAGACAAAGAAAAAACCAGATTACTGTAATGACGTAAAGGTTAAAAGTTGGATTAAGATATTGAGGAAATGTCAAAGTAATTGGAGTAAGAATCCTAATGATCAATTGAATCGAGATACCATGATGAAGGTTGCTGAATTATCAACAGAAATTAAGGAAGAGGCGAGATCTGAATATTGGTGTAACTTTTTAGGTGAAATTGCATTATCTAAGTCTTTGAGTGCTATTTGGAATAATGTAAATAAGGTTAGAGGTGTAAAACGGAAAATAGTTGCGCATTCCAATACAAAATTAAAAGCGGATGAGCTAATGAAAAAATGGGCGTATTCATCTAGTGTTGAAAGTCTCCCTTGTAATTTACAAGGTATTATAAATAGTAGGAAAGAGAGAAGGCGGCAGTTGGTAATTAGACAAATTATGCTTAGTGATGATTCTTGTGTGTCAATAGTGGCTGATGAACTCCTATTAGCTGTGAAAAGGGGTAAGTCAACTGCTCCTGGGGCAGATGGGCTCACTTATGATATTTTGAATTGTCTTATAACTATGAAGGATAGTCCCATTTTGGACCTTATTAATTTGTCATTTAAGAATGGGAGGCTACCGGTTTTGTGGAAGACTGCCCTTATTATACCCATTTCGAAGGGTGACAATGATTATAGACCTATTTCCCTTACATCATGTTTATGTAAAATGATGGAGCGAGTGATACTAAATAGGTTAATCTATAAGATTGGAGATATGACGTCCACAAATCTTTATGGTTTTATGAAAGGTAAGTCTACTTCTGATTGTGTGTTAAAAGCATTTAGTAATGCTGAAGTAAATTGTCGTGTTTTTGTAGACTTAAAAGGGGCATTTGATAAAGCAAACAAGGATGTTATTCTAGAGGAACTTGTGTGCAAAGGTGTCAAAGGGAAGTTACTTGGTTGGATTGCACATTATTTAAGTGGAAGAAAAGGAAGTGTGTGGTTTCAAGGAGTTTGTTCAGATGAACATAGCCTAGAGTTGGGTACTCCACAGGGAGGAGTTTTAAGCCCCATGTTGTTTAATGTGCTTATGGGTAAAATAGCTCGTCATGATTTTCCTGCTGGCACACAAATTGTTATATATGCTGATATATTATTACAATGTAAATCTGAAAACTTAATGAGGGAAGCACTATCTGAACTACAGAGATTGTGCTTGTATGTGGGACTTGTTATAAATGAAAGGAAGACTAAATATCAAAATCGGAAGATAGATAATTCAATATTTAGACTAAATGAACTCCCGATAGAAAAGGTTAGTACATACAGATATCTTGGTATGAATATTAGTTTTAACACAAATTATGAACATGTATCTTATGTTAAGAATATTTGTATGGCAAGATTAAGACCATTAAAGGTTTTGGCAAATTGTGGAAAAGGTGTTGGTATACATATACTAAGATCAATATATATATCTACTGTGCGATCAATTATAGATTATTCTGCGCCGCTGTTGGCATCATATTCTGATTGTAAGCTTAAACCTCTGGAAATTGTACAGAATGAAGCAATGCGTATAATACTGGGGTGTCCTAGAACTACGCGTATTGAGGTAATGAGGATGGAGTTGAACATAACTAGTGTTATTTACAGAGTAAGAGAGTTGTTAGGGGCAACAGTCATAAGATTAATAAGGAGGGGTGATGTTTTTCTCAAAAATGTTATCAATAAGGCTTGTTATGGAAGAGGTAATATTAAACCCAATGCATATTGCCGTAGAATGTGTAAAGTATTGTCTGAATATGGTGTTGTCAATTATTGTAAGATTTCTCCTAAGGTAGAGAAATTATGTCCCTGGGATAACAGAGTTGTTAATGTTGATGTAGAAAACCTTGATTTTCAAAAAGCTGAATATAGCTCTATAGAGTTACGGCAGATGTTTCTTGAAAAAATTGCTGGTTATTGTAAACATAATGTCATACATGTGTATTGTGATGGTTCAGTAGATCGTGAAAATGCTGGGTGTGGCATAATAATGAGGGATTATTCTGAATCTCATGTTGCTCTGAAGAACGTCTTTCATGGTGTATTGGAAATATATGCTCAAGTACAACTGCTGAATTACATGCAATCCATGAGGGCCTGAAATGAGTTCTCTCAAAGAAAAAATCAGCCTATTTTTTTATTGATAGTCAGAGTGCTATATTCTCTTTAAATGCTAAGTACCCGTGCAATTATCGTCTTGTAACTGAATGCAAAAAGTTAATATTTGAATTAGAGTCTCATTGCTGTGATGTTCTGTTTGTTTGGGTACCTTCACATTGTGGTATTCACTTCAATGATGTTGCAGATGATCTTGCTAAACATGGGGCCCAAAAACTCTTAATTGATATTGATGGTGAACTAAATATGAGAAGCATAAAAGCTAGAATGAGATGGAAAAGGGAGAACTGGGAAACAGAGAACTACAGGAAAATTCTGAGAAATGGGAGTCAGAGTATGAATCATCATATCAAAGTGACTGAAAATTGCACGGTAACCTATGGTAAGCTACCTGTTAGATATGATTATTTTATAATGAGATTGAGGTTAGGATATAAGTACTACTGGGAGTATAGAATAAATGGTGATGGTGTGTCCTGTAAACTATGTCACAAACAGAGGAGCCACACTTTACAACACTACATAATGGCATGTAGCGAGCTGAAAGAATTCAGAAAGGATGGTTTGCAATATGAAGAGCAAATTTGTTATATGATAAGTGATCTTATTATAAAAGATATACTACGAAAGTTTAAAAAAATGGACATAAGATTTTGAATATTGTCTGTAAGCCCTATACTTTATCTTAGGCACATTATATTGTTGCATTATATTTTACAATTTACAAATACTATCACTTATTGTAAACATTGAGATTGTATTTTAGAAAGAATGAGTGGGTGTTACAGCATGCTGTACACTCCTTTTGATGTATTAATTTGTCAATAAAATTTTTTAATTTGAATTTGAATTTGAGGTAAAAAATAATCTTCATAGAAATTTCCGAAAATGGGTTTTCGTCTCACCAGCCAATGGGAAATCGTTTAGGAAAACGCTTTGCCAAAACCCAAAGATTTCAGCCATTGAAATGAGGCGTTAGCGGCAATGTTTATGGTGTAGGCCTCTGATTGGTCAAACCAATTCCTGTCCTTATTTTGGAAGACTCAGTGTAGTTCTAAACGTGAAGGGAAGTGGACGATTTTGTAAACAAACTCACGAGATGAAGGAGAGACTTTGGTAAAGAATAAGGCATTTCAAAGTAGTTTCTATTTCTTTCTTAATGGGCATTCTTGATGTTGTGGGCTTTTTAGGGTCGAATGACCACTAGCTAGTTTCAAAATGTCCACTGAGAGAAAGAAGTATAGTGGTCCAGTCCTCCCCAGAATCTAAACTCTCCTAAGTTTTCGAGAAATGTTTGTGGATTGGTAAGTCCTTCTAAGCTGGAAGGCTAATGTATACTCCTCCAGACGTGTCTTTCCTAATTTCTGTGACAGTTCTAAAACTCTTGAATGTATTTGTGGTGGGGGGCTGAGTCCATAGCAGAACTTTTATCGTAAGTTGTAGCAAGGTGCTGAAGAGGTGAGAGGCCTAATGCGGACATCTGTTCTGTTGAAACCAACACAAACGATATGGTCCTTATTTATTTCAGGCAATGTGGCAAGGCTCCAACTACCTAGATTTATTGTACTCTAAATCCCCAAACAGAAAAGTATGATAGGTGCTTTATAAAATAATGATTACGGGGAAACTAAACCACAATTATGCACGGGTACATATATTCAAAAATAAATCTATACAAGGAGCTTTTGGGAATCTGTTCGATTTCACTTTTCAGTCCGACGAGGTGATGTTATAGCACTAACAAGGCAAAAATACAAAACGCAAAACAAGTTTTTTTTATAAAACAAGGAACTGGTCGTTAGAAGAAGCAAAAGTAGATATGGCAATAATTACTATCCAATAATAAACTAAAATTCAAGTGAGAGGAATCGCATAGCAAGACCCGAGATAATACGGAACTGAAATATCGCCCTCGATGTCTAAAAAAAAAAAAAAAAAAAAAAATCCTAAAAAATTAGGGTTTATTCATTGTTTTTCTCTCTGGGTGACATTGGTAAGCAACAGCCAACATTATGAATTCGTAACTTAATTCATCAATCATTCCATAATTCACGCAACAATTACTCGAGTATCTCCCAAATAAGCATCAAGAGTCCGCAACATAAAAACTGTTTGAATTAAGGGAACAACCACGATCACAGTAGACGATAGCTTTTAGCGAGACCCAACTTATATTTCTCAAATTATTTAAAGGCATGGCCATTAATTCAGTTTAGAGACAGTTTTTAACTGATTGATTTTTTTTTCTTTTATTAAGAAAATATACATTTACAATTCTTACAATGTGTAATTTTGTATATACATCATAATATATTTACACAAATAAAGTTAGTATTTTGAGTATATTCTCCACATTACAATTTTTACTATTCATCTAAATATGTCTTTAAATTACATACACATTGACTCTTCCCACATTTTTTGTTATCTGCCTGCTAACTTATGTAATAACATAACACAAACTTACAGATAGGTTAATTGAAATCATAATTGACATATTTTCTATTAAAACAGTTCAGCATTCTTTCACCTAACAAACGTTCAAGTAACCATCTAGTATATCTAAACTTACTCTTTAAAAAGTTTACAATTTGTCTAAGATCATATTTCTTTTTCTTGCTCACCCATAAGACATACAAGTAATCCACAATTAAAACTAATGCAGCATTATTACACTTTGTTGTTTTACAATTAAAATCTAGCATTAAAATTCTTAAACTATTTTTCTCAATACTACATATATTGATCAGAACATTTTTAAACCATAGAAAAATATCTTTAATATAAGTACATGAATAAAATATATGGATTGAATTTTCTTCCTCGCCACATCTGTCACAAGAACCATCCGTCCTTATCTTTAGCATCCTTAATCTTTGGTTAGTTGCTAGAGTCTCATGCAAGTATCTATCTATACATAAATTCTCTCTCTCGTAATCCTATATGTCTATTGTTTACATTCTTCCAAATGCTTTTCCAGTTGAACAACGGGTAATTACTCTCTATTATGGCCTCACAATTTGGACGGATACAATCATAAACTACTTTACTCGTCAACAAATGGAAATTTTTACAACGAAACACCTTTCTAATTGCCTCTATCGCTACAGAATAGTATGGACTAGAAATATACGATACCTCTTTTTTATCAATCGTATTCACCATATGACTTAGTCTTATACTACAATAATAAACAGCAAGGCATGAATCATTTGTTAGCTCTTTTAAAACACTACACCATAAAATAGATAAAGCCTTGTGATAAACATCAGTAATCCCTAGTCCCCCTTCTTCCTTGGGTAAACAAAGTGTTGTTCTTCTAATAGGCTGGTACTTTCCATGCCAAAGAAATCTAAAGATACAAGAATTTATGGCTAAGGCCTCTCGTTTAGACAATGGAAATGTGTGAGCCAAATACCATACTTTTGAGAGTATCAAGGAATTGATAATAATACCCTTTTGATATAAGGTTAATATTCTCTGTTCTGACATGGATGATATTCTGCTGATCTTGTTTATTCTGTTTTCCCAATTTTGTCTGCAAGTTTCTTCATAATTTCCACTATATTCAGTCCCTAAAATATTAGTTTTCTTTACACTTTTTACCCTGTCAGTAGGCCAAGACAGTTTATTTTCCCAATTTCCAATTCCTAGAATTTTTGTTTTATCGATGTTTAGTTGTGCTCCCGTAGCCTTTTCAAACCTTTCTATCTCTTTATAAACAACTTGCAGAGATTTCTCAGCGGTGATGAAAATTGTTGAATCGTCTGCAAAACCTTGAAGCTTGATACATTTTTTATTTGGTAGTGGAGGAGGAATAATCTGTTTATTACCTTTAATAGCTAAGTATAAGGGTTCTTGAAATATTACAAACAAAAGCATGGACAAGGAACATCCCTGTCTAACAGACCTATTTATTTCAAACGAAGAGCTAATGACCCCATTGATGCATAAATAGCTATGACTGTTTTTATACAACACCTTTAACCATTTGATAAAGGAGCCGGGAAATCCAAAGCAATTCATAATTCTCCATAAGAACTTCGTATCCACCCTGTCAAAAGCCTTTGACCAATCAAGGTTTAAAAGAGCCAAGTTCGAATGAATTTCGGATGAATAATACACTACATCTCTTATCATATTATTACAGTCGATAATTGACCTTCCATTTACACCACAATACTGCTCAGATGAAATAATCTTATTCATTACGAATTTCATACGATTAGCCAAAATTTTTGCGCATATTTTATAATCTACGTTAAGAAGAGATATGGGCCTCCAGTTCTCTGCTAGTTCTACGTCCCCACCCTTTGGTATAAGCTTAAGAATGCCTTCATGCTGAGAACTACTCAAATCCTCCTTCAGAGCGTACCTAATTACTTGTATGAAGTGAGGTTTCAATAGTGTCCAAAACTTTTTGTAAAATTCCACAGGAAGGCCGTCCTTTCCTGGTTCCTGGTGACTTTCCAATGCTTAAGCCCTTAATGGCTGCCCATATTTCTTCTTCTTCAGTTTCCTTTGATAACATATCTACATCATCATTATCTAATTTATTCTTGCACATTCTAAGTAATTCCTCTTGTTGAATTTTATCAACATTAACGTTATCGTATAACTCTTTATAATAAGTTTTAAAAAAGGAAACAATACTGTCAGTATTAGTGAGAACTCCTTTATCCGTTTTAACTCTAAAAATCCCGAGTTCCTACCCTTCTCTCTTCCTAATAAGTATGCTGATACCTTTTCACCTTCTACCCTGTCTTTTAGTTTTGCTCGTAGTTTAATGCCCTCATAAAACTCATTCTGTATGTCATTCACTCTGTCTTTAATCACCCTTATTTCTTCAAAGTCAGTTTCACCAGCATTAGCTTTTGCATACAATTGTTTCAGTCTTCCTTGCAACATATTTAGAAGTCCATATTTTTCTTGCGACATAATTTTCGACATTCATATAAAAAACTTTTTGCATTCCATTTTTGCAAAGTCCCACCATGATAGCAAATTATCAAAATTTCCTTTTCTAGCCACAATATGACTCCAAATTATACTGAAATTCTCCTCAGTTTCTTTAAAACCCAAAACTTTTGTGTTAAGCCTCCAAAAACCTCTACCAAATTTTACATTTTGTACATTAAATTTAACTAACACCATGCTGTGATCTGAGCAGCTGATAGGTATTGTTTCCCATGACTTTATATGGTTAAATAGCCTTTTAACATATACTCTGTCTATTCTTGACCCGTAGTTATTTTTAACAAAAGTATATTCAGGTAACTTGTGACAACCTATGGTTATGTCTTTCAATCCTACTTGCTTTATCAAGTTCCTTAGAGCCTTTGACTGTAAATGAACATTTTCTGAACTACTGTCTCGAAGGGAGGTCACACAGTTAAAATCTCCACCTAATATTAAGTTTTCACTGTTATTCCTTAAATAAAATAACAATTTATTTCGAAAGAATTCTTCTCGTTCTGGTATTTTGTTTGTTCCTGATGGAGCGTACAAGTTCAGCAGAGGAATGATGATACCATTAAACTCAATCTTAATACTAATTACTTGCCCCTCTCCATCCATTTCCTGATTCAAGACCTTAATGCTAGGACACTTTCTAATATATATCGCAGTTCCACCTTTCAAATTAGTACAACAGTTAATAAAGACATCATAATCATTAGATTGGTAAATCAAGTCTTTGACATTTTTAATATTATGCTCCTGCACCATCAATACATCAATTCTGTGAAATCTCATAAGAGAGTCAACGCACATCTGTTTGTTAACTACATTAAGTCCATTCACGTTTAAGGTGGCTATCGTCAGAGCCATGATTATAAAGAGGTTAACCACCCACTTAACCATTACGAACTTGTATTTTTACTATTCACCTTTCGTCGTTTTCTTTCACGATCATCCTTCAAATTTCTCTCATAATTTCTATGCATCTTGTCATTACTGTCTTTACTTTTTGATATAACCATTTTCCCATTATTTTCCACATGTACTTTCCACTTTTCAGCATTCCTATCTTCGCTTTGTTCTTTGTGACTAAATTCCTCAATCCGCTTCTCAATGTCATCAGCTTCGTTCATCATTTCCCTTTCCAGGTTCTCATCGGTCAACATGTCTTCTGCTATATCGTTGTATTCAGTTGTCATATTTTCGTCGAAATTATTCCTGATCACTTCCTCCCTCATGACTGGTTTTCCCTACTGCTTCTGCTTCTGCTTCCATACTTGACAGTTCCGTATCATTTCGCTCACGATGAATCTCCACTATTGTTTCTATTTCCGTTTTATCAGACTTCTCCGTTTCTTTTTCCTTTACAATGTTGTTTTGTATCCCATATTCAGATACAGTTACGTCTTCATTATCGGATTCATTTATATGCGTAGAATTAGCTGGCATTGCAATGCTTACGCGTTCTAACTCATCATCATTATCTATGTCACCCGAGACATTGTTTTTATCAATTAAATATTTTGAGTTAGCATCTGTGTTGTCTTCAGCATTTTGAATTTCTTTATCTTGGTTCAGTTTTAAATGTTTTTCATTATCACCAGTGCAATCTTGAGTTTGATCCTTTACGCTAAATCCTGGATTCTCCTTCGCTTTTCTGTTCCATTTTCCTATTTCCGGGAAGTGCGTTTCCTTATCCGTCAATTCCTCCCTTAATGTCTTCTCTGTGACACAGTTTTCCACTAGATGATCTTCACTTCCACACTTATAGCAGGTTCTGCTCTGTCCGCTGTACATGAAGGACACCGAATGTCCTGCTATCCTAATAGACGATGGAATGTTTTTCTTGATTTCCATTTTTGCTGTTCTTATCCCATTCAATAAACCGTTTCCTTTTCCTAGCGTGTGTTGGTTATTCCTTATCCATATTACCTTTCCATATCCTTCAAGTACGGATTCTATCATCTGGTTGTCCATGTCAAAAGGTGCGTATCTGATTGATACAAAGGAGTAGGTTGCTCCCATGTTCACTATTTTCACAGTAATCCCATTGCCGATCTGAAGTTCCTTCTCATCGTATTCACTGATGAACTTTTCATATGTAACGCGCGAGCTGAATTTCATGATAAACCTATTCCTAGGCATCAACTGGAATCCTATCAAGTCGCAAGTTTCAATTCCAAGAATCTCAAAAATTACACTACAAACTGTTTCATTGTCAGGTTTGCTTGAAAAAATCAACCCAATGGAATCCTTTCTCCTGATTTGAGGATAGAATCGTGACGTCATCGTTGGGCGGTCTCACGGCTTACGTCACTCATAGCCTCGGGGCATGCAGCCTTTCCGGCGATGAGTGACAGACGACCACTGATTCACTTTTTATCCTCAAAAAGCAACTAAGTCTAAACACAACTATAAACTCTTTACAGTTATTGGTTCCTTGTACCTTTATGATTCCGGTAGCAACTCTACATCACTAGGAAACCATCAAAAGACAGGGAAAGGCTTGAAAAAAGAACGGAATACAATAACAGCCGTGTTTACACTCCGTTGAGGAAAACTCCTGAATTTGTGCTTGTCCTTTTCGATGAATGTAAGGTAAATATTTGACTTATTCACAATACGGTCTGTTATTCTTGAAGGATATTATGTATGTAAACAAAGCCACGCCATGTTTATGTTTATTTTCGAATCATTTCCTACTGAAATCTAAAGATAAACGATGCAATTGTTTCCCGTAGATATTTGGCCTGAGATTTTGACCTCCATGAAAGGGAACTGCAGGGTTGTCGGAACTGCCAATCTGTATCATGCTTTTAAAATTCATGAACCAAAGATAATTTATTATTTCAAGTGAACTCCAGTTAAGTCAGAAACGCGAATATGGTATAAACAAACACTAATAACATTATTTTACGCTCAGAACTACAGCTTTCTCTCCGAAATACGATATGCTGAATTTCTTTCTGTTGGGATGCCTGGATTTTCGCAGCTGCCAATCTATCTTAGGTTTTAAAGCAGATGAATTAAAGGCAGTTTGTTAATTGACGCAGTCTGTAGTAAGTTTAAGAAACTCTAATTTAAGTATATCACTTTTGATTCAATCATTTTATGCCCAGAACTGCAGTGTTCTTGTCCAAAACACGATATTGCATTTCGTTTTGTTGGTATGCCTGAATCTTCATATCGTCTATGACGGGCGGTGGCATTTTCGCTCTGGGGGAGGACTGTAGGCAACTTGATTTTCATCGTCTTCCATTGCCCCAAATTTTGGGTATTTTTTCCTTTGCATGAAATACTCATTTCCGATTGAAGCTGAATTCAGTTATCCCAAGAGACTCATCATTTTAAATTATGAGAAAAAGATGGGAATAAGAATAATCTAACTGGTTTCCTCACCCATCTGTGAAAATGCAGTGTTCCACTCGCGCTGATTTTCTTAGGGGTCCAATAGATGGCGTTAATGACTCGCTTATAGTCTAAAATCCTCTAAATTGTTGTGTGGAGAAAGGACCGCATGGTGACCACGTGGCCGCCTTAGAGTATACGGAGAATTGAAGATATAATTAAAGTACGATTTCATTAATGGGTAATTTTGATCTGATTTCATAATATGGTTAGTGGAAAATTCCCAATTATCGTTGGTTTTGTTTAGGAGGCTGAAACTGAACTCAAACTGAAGCGTAATTTAACCTTTGATCAAATGATAAGTTCCTATGACAATTACAGTTTAGTTTCATTATATGGAACGAAGTCAAAACTATGGGACGAATACCATATTTAAACCCGAATCATTAAATTGCAAAGGAAAGCCACGAACAGGTCATGCAATCATTTGATTCCAGAGTTACTTTCTCAGAAGGCTAATATAAAGGACAATAAATATCTACACTCATTGCAATGTCCCAGACGAAGGTGCAGTGTGCAACATGATAATAATAGGGTCAATACGGTAATGTTGCAATGAATGCAAGATTCGTCGAAAATAGCGAAGCAATCTTTCCTTCTAACTGGGTAAAATGTTAATCATTGGGCTTTTAATGGTCGATTCGTAGAAGCTGCAATATTTTGCAATTTTCTTTCAATACGACAATGTTGAAAGCAAGGGAATACTCGTCAACATAGCAAGGACATATAGCTCTAGGATTTTGTTCTGAGGGCAAAACAGCTTTAATTTGAAATTGGATAAAATGCAGTGTACTGGATCTTAGAAGATCCAAACTAACTTTTAAAGCTTTGAACTGAATAAAAGGAAGTCTACTGAGACTCTTATGACAAATATGCATTCGAAATCACAATATATTGCAATTTGCTTGCAATACATCAGGGTTGCAGGCAAACTCATGACCCACAAAATAGCAAGGTCAACAGGATGTTTTTGGGAAAGGAACCAGGTTTTGGTTCAAATTAAAGAAAGGGAAAGTGATCGGTCTGTTATGCCGAAAATGCAGTCGAAATTTAGTTTAGTGCAACTTTCTTGCATTATTGTAATGTTGCAGGTCCGGCAAAAGTTATAAAAATACCAAGACTGGAGCCTTTGGCAATTTTTTTAAGGGCTACAATGATTCTTCCTTAAAACTAGACAAAATACGAATATTTTCTTCTAATGACGAATATGCATGGACGTTTGCAATATGTTGCAATATCCATGCAATGTGGCAATGTTGCAAGCAATACAAAATATGCAAAGTAACAAGCTTATTATCATGTTTTCTGGGAGCAAACCAACTATTCCTTTTTGGAATAAAATGCAGTCTAATGTTCTCCTAAGCATGGGAAGTTGCAACATATTGCAATGTCCTTGCAATAAGGAGTGTTTCCAGTGAGGGAAAATTCGCCAAAATGGGAAGGCTATCCTTGCGACTTTTTCTCTTGGCAAAGAAACTTTTGCTTCAAGCTTGATAAAATGCAGTAGTATATTGACCTTCTAATCACGAATATGCAACAGATCCCTATATATTGCAAAGCCCTTGCAATTTGGCAATGTTGCAAGCCAGGCAAAATTCGCAAGAATGGCCAGGACATAGACTAAAGATTTTTTCGTCGAACAGACCAACTTTTCCTTCAGACTGGATCATTCATCTTCTTCTTTTTCTTTTAACGTGCTTTTATTCCCATTTTTGTATGGGGTACGCACGATGCCTTCTTTTGAAGGACTTTTTGATTTGGCTTTGGGGTAGACCTGTGGTCTCGATCGGCTGCCCTGCCTGACATCGCTTAGACCCCGGTAGCGTATGTTTCATGTATCATACCCGACCCAACGCCCTTTCTTCCCAGCAGCGAGAAGTTATTGCGCGGGTATGGCGAGAGTTCGAGACGTGTGAGATGTTTGTTATGTTTTTAGAAGGTGTTGTAGTGGCTTTGTTTTGTGTGTGTATTTAGTCTGTAACATCCATTTGCTTTTTTTTTTTTTTTTTTTTTTTTAAGCAAACCTATCCGTTGATTACATATATAATCCCGGGATGTCTACACGGATAGCAAAGTGTCTGCCTCTCTTGATCAGTCAGCTGCGGGTTTGAACCCGCGCCACAGACCTCTACGAAGTCCGAAGCTGCTGCTGTAACCGACTGAGCCACCGAGGCTCTCAGACTGGATCATTCATATGCCTGCGAAATTGCAATATATCGCGATTTCCTTGCAATAAGGCAATGTTGCAATCAAACCAAGATTCGTCAGAAAGCAAAGTTATAGCCTAAGGATTTTTTTCGTAAGCCAAATTGATATTCCTTTCAAACTGGATAAAATGAGAGTTTATTGGGACGCCAATGAAAAGTATATATACATTGCGATTGTAGAATATTGATGATTCATACCATTTGGCCGGCATCAGTGACCCTGGTAGTTGTGACGCCAGATAACCCACAATTAATAATCATACCATTAGGCTCCCATTATGAAAGCAGTTATGCCTTAATCCTCTAAACAGTGTGAAATTAATGAGCGGTAATTCTCAGTAATTACAGAGGATAAAAAGAAAGTTTGCCGTCAGTTTTATCAATGAATTCTTTCAGAATGAAATGATTGTGGAGTTACACCTATCTTCAAGTTGAGTATGTTTCTTTTTGTTATTTTTGTGTAATTTGGCTAAAATAAGATATATCATTCCAACATGTGTTTTCGGTATCATATACTATCTTCAACCGCTATGTGACAGTTCATGTTTTTATTACCAAAATAGCCCTTCCTTCCTTCCTTGTTGCATTGCCTAATACTTTTCAGATGTTCTGTATCATAAAATGATGATGAATTAGTCACCAATTTCAACAGATGAGTGGAATAGGAATCTGTATTTGATCTGTTTATGATAAGTTTAGGAATATATCTAAAACACCAACTATATGGTTTGTTAATCTTGAAGGATATTGAGTATGTAAATAATAAGTCATTTGTTCAACTGATGAGTTTATTTTCATAGGAGTCCCTCTCCCTCTTCGCAAAAAAAGGTAATGTAAATTGTATGTATTTGTTCAGAGCAAAAGATGGAGAGACCTTTACGTCTAAGAACATTAACAGCAGAGTTGTCGGAACTGCCAATCTGTACAGCTTTTAAAGGTGATGAATTACAGATAGTTTACTATTTAAAATAGTCTGTAGTAAGTTCGGAAACATAAATTTAAAGTAAATAACTTTTTATTCTATTATTTTATGCTCAGAACTTCAGTATTCTTGTCTAAAATACGGTGTTAAATCTGATAATGTTGGTATGCCTGGATCTTCATATTGTCTATAACTTGCGATGTCATTTTCGCTGTGGGTGATAATTTTAGAGTCATTTTTCCTTTTTATGAATGATTTATTTCCAACTGATGTTGTATTTTGTTATCTCAAAGCAATTAACATCTTGAATAATGAGGGCAAGTTTGTAATAAACATAATATAGCTAGTTTTCAGTCCCATCTTTGAAGATGAAGTTGGTATATATGCGCTGATTTTCGTAGGTGGCCAACAGATGGCGTTCACGACTTCCTTATAGTCAAAATTGCTGCAAATTTTTTGGTGGAGAAAGGACCGCATGGGGACCACGTGGTAGCCATAGAGTATACGGAGAATCAAAGACCAAACTAAATTACGATTTCATTAATAATTTTGATACAATTTCATTTGATAATGAATGGAAAAGCCCCAGTTATCGTCTCCTTAGTCAAGAGGCGAAAACTGAACTCATACGCAAACGTAATATAGCCTTGGAACACATGATAACTTCCTATGACCACATGAACAGTACAGTATATTTTCATGCATATGAAACTGAATCTAGACAAATGAATACCTCCGATATGTTTACCCATATCGTTGCCTCACAAAATGAGGCTATGAAAATGACATGTGATAATTTTATTTCAGACTTAATTTCTCAGAAAGCTATGATAAAGAGCAAGGGGTATCCACACTCAGTGCAATGTTGCAGATGGAGGTGCGGTGTGAAATATTATGATAGCAGGGGTAATAAGGCAATGTTGCAGTTATTGACGGTAATGTTGCAGTTATTGCAAAATTAGTATAAAGTAGCAAAACAATCTTTCCTTCTAACTCAATTAAATGATGTAACAGGGCAATGTTGAAAGCAAAACAAAATTCGTCAGCATAAAAGGGATATAGCCCCAGGGTTTTTTTCTAGGAGCAAACCATCTTTACTTTGCAACCGGACAAAATGCAGACTACTGGGCCTTAAATGGCTTGCGTGCATGCATGCATAATTCGCTTTTATTAAAATAGGTTTGCAATACTTCAGTGTAGCAAGAAAACATAAGTGATTGAAAATAACAGGTCCATAGCGTTATGTTTTTGAAAGGAATATAAAAACTTACTCAAAATTGCATAAAATGTTGTCTATTGGATTTTGGGAGTTCAAAACCAACTTTTGAAGCTTCGAACTGCATAAAAGGCAGTCCGATGGGACTCTAATGACAAATATGCATTCGAAATCACTATATATTGCAATTTGCTTGCAATACGGGAAGGTTGCAAGCAAACTTATAACATTCAAAATAGCAAGATAATGAGGGCGTTTTTGGGGAATGAAACCTTTTGATTCAGACTAAAGAGAGGGAAAGCAAAATGAAGTCGAAATTGCAGTGTATTGTAATTTTCTTGCATTATTGCAATATTGCAGGTCCGGCAAAGTTCGTCAAAATATCAAGGCTGGAGCCTTCAGCAATTTTTTAGGGGCCACAGCGACTTTTCCTTCAAACCAGGTAAAATGAAAAAAAATAATTATTTTCTGATAACGAATATGCATGGAAGTTTGCAATATGTTTCAATATTCTTGCAATATGGCAATGTTGCAAGCAACACAAAATATGCAAAGTAGCAACCTTATCATGATGTTTTCTAGGAACAAACCAACTATTGGAGTAAAATGCAGTCTAACGTTCCCCTATGCATAGAAAGTTGCAATATATTGCAATTTCCTTGCAATAAGGAATGTTTCCAGCAAGCGAAAATTCGCCAAAATGACAAGGCTATATATAGCCTAGGGACTTTTTCTCTTGGCAATGAAACTTTCACTTCAAGCTTGATAAAATGAAGTATATTAGCATTCTAATCCCGAATATGCAACAGAAATTCCTATATATTGCAATGCCCTTGCAATTTGGCAATGTTGCAAACCAGGACAAATTGGCAAGAATATAGAATAAGGATTTTTTGTCAAAAAACGAACTTTTCCTTCAGACTGGATAAATAATATGCCTACGAAATTGCAATATATGGTAGTTTCCTTGCAAAACGGCAATGTTGCAATCAGACCAAGATTCGTCAGAAAGCAAAGCTGTAGTCTAAGGATTTGTTCGGAAGCCAAATTGATTCTCCTTTCGAACTGGATAAAATTCAGTTTATTGGCCCGCCAATGACGAATATACATTACATTGCGATTGCAGAATATTGCTGAGTTATAACATTAGGCTCCCATTATCAAAGGAGTTATGCCTTAATCCTTTCAATATCGTAAAATTGATGAACTGCAATTCTCAGTAATTATGGAGAATGAACAATATCAATGGAATCTTTCAGAATGAAATTAATATTGAGTTACAGTTATTTTCAAGTAGAAAAAAGTTTTGATTTAGGTGCAATTTGTGTAAAAGAGGATATATTATTCTTCCAATATGTGTTGCTGTCATCATATGCTACATTTCAACCGATCTGTGCAAATTCATGTTCTCATTGCAACTACAGTCCTTCCTGCCTTATAAACTGCCTAATGGTTCTCAGATATTTTGGTTTCATAAAATGATGATGCAAAAATTCATCGGTTTCTACAGATGAGTTGATGAAGATCTGTATGTGATCTCTTTATAATATGATGAATATTGGAAATATATATTCAACACTAACAATATAGTTTGTTAATCTTGAAGGATTTGTATTATTAAATAATATACATCATTCCTTTTACTTATATGTGTAGTGTCGCAGGATTCACCCCCCAAAAATAAAAACTGTCAAAGGTATGAATTTATTTCCTGCATGCATTTGGGGTCAGGGTATAAAATGCCAGGGTCGTTATATGTCTATGGACAGTAACTGCAGAGTTGTCGGAACTGCCAATCTGCACGGCTTTTAAAGCAAGTGAAATAAAGAAATGTTATTATTTCAAGTGTTCTGTAGCACGTTCAGGAATCTAAATTACATGTAAATTACTTTTTATTCAATTATCTCCTGCTGAGAACTGTAATCTTGTTGTTCAAAATGTGGTGTTGAATCTGATTGTGTCATTTTTCATTTTATGGCTGATTTATTCCCAGTTGGAGCCGCATTTAGTTATCTCAACACAAATATGATCTTATACAATGAGGGGAAGCTTATCATAAAGGTAATTAGGTAGATTTCACGCCCACCTTTGAAGATGCAGTTGTCCACTTGCGCTGATTTTCGTAGGTGGCCAACAGATGGCGTTCACGACTTGCTTTTAGTTAAAATTGCTGTAAATTTTTTGGTGGTGGAGAAAGGACCGCATGATGACCACGTGGCTGCCTCAGAGTATACGGAGAATTGAAGACGAAACTGAAATCCGATTTCATTCATTATTTTGATACAATTTTCTGAGATGATGAATGGAAAAGTGTCAATTATCATTCGTTTAAACAGAAGACTGAAACTGAGCAAAAAAATGTAATGTAATATAGCATTTGAACACATGATAACTTCCTGTAATCACATGACCATTACAGTTGAGTTTCATGTATATGAAACTGAATCAAGACAAATGAATAACTCCGATATGTATACCCATATCGTTGCCTTGCAAAAGAAGGGAATGAAAAGATCATGTAAGCATTTGATTTCTGAATTACTTGCTCAGAAAGGTATTATGAAGGACAAAAAATATCCACACTCATTGCAATGTTCCAGATGGAGGTGCAGTGTGCAGCATGCTAATAATAGGGGCAATACGGTAATGTTGCAAGCAACGAAAAATTCATCAACGTAGCAAGGTTCTATAGAGCCTCGTGAACTGCACGCGAAGCAAGATAGTCTTTCCTTCTAACAAGATAAAATGTTGTTCGTTGGATTTCTAAAATTGAATGCAGGCAAAGTTACAATATTTTGCCTTTTGTTTGCAATACGACAATGTCGAAAGCAATGAAAAACTCGTCATCATGGCTGGGATAGTTCCAGGATTTTTCTGTAGGAGCAAACCATCTTTACTTTAAAATTGGATAAAATGAAGTCTACTGGGCCTTTAATGGCTTGCATACATGCATAATTCGCTTTTATTAAAATGAATTTGTAGTACTGCAATGTTGCAAGAAAACATAAATTCTTGAAAATAACAGGTCCATAGCCTTGTTTTTCTTGAAGGAATACGAAAATTTTACTTGAAATTGCATAAAATGTAGTCAATAGGATTTTGGGAGTTCAAAACCAACTTTTGAAGCTTTGAACTGAATAAAAGGCAGTCTACTGGGTCTCTAATGACAAATATACATTCGAAATCACAACATATTGCAATTTGCTTGCAATATGGGAGGGTTAAAAGCAAATTCATATCATACAAAATTGCAATATCATTTGGGTGTTTTTGGGGACCGAACCCTTTTGCTTCAGACTAAAGAAAGGGAAAGCAAAATACAGTTGAAATGTAGTATATTGCAATTGTCTTGCATTATTGCAATGTTGCAGGACGGTACACTTCATCAAAACACCAAGGCTGTAGCCTTTGGCAAGTTTTGAGGGGCCACAAATGAGTGTTCTTCTAATGACGAATTTGCATGGAAGTTTGCAATGTTTCAATATTCTTGCAATATGGCAATGTTACAAGCAACACACAATATGCAAAGTAGCAACCTTATTATGATGTTTTCTGGAAGCAAACCAACTATTCCTTTTTGGAGTAAAATGCAGTATAATGTTCTCCAATGCATGGAAAGTTGCAATGTATTGCAATTAACTTGCAATAAGGAATGTTTCCAACAAGGGAAATTCGTCAAAATGGCAAGGCTAAATATAGCCGTGGGACTATTTCTCTTGGCAAAGAAACTTTTGCTTCAAGCTTGATCAAATGCAGTATATTGACCTTCTAATCACGAATATGCAAAAGAAATTCCTATATATTGCAATGCCCTTGCAATGCGACAATGTTGCAAACCAGGCAAAATTCGCAAGAATGGCAAGGATATAGACTAGGGATTTTTTCATCGAACAAACCAACTTTTCCTTCAGAATGGATAATTAATATGCATACGAAATTGCAATATATCGCAATTTCCTTGCAATAAGGCAATGTTGCAATCAGACCAAGATTCGTCAGAAAGCAAAGAATAGCCTAAGGATTTTTTCGTAAGCCAAATTGTTCTTCCTTTCAAATTGGATAAAATTCAGTTTATTGAACCGCCAGTGACGAGTATACATTGCTTTGTAATTGCAGAATATTGCTGATTTATACCATTAGGCTCCCATTATCAAAGCAGTTATGTCTGAATCCTCTAATGGTGTCAGGCTAATGAACGTAATTCTCAGTAATTATAGAGAATAAAAAGAAAGTTTCCCTTTCAATAATATCAATGAAAACTTTCAGAATGAAATTAATACTGAGTTAGAGTTACTTTCAAGTTGAAAATGTTTTAATTTTGGTGCAATTTTATTCAAATAAAACTTATTATTCCAACATGTCTTTCTGTCATCAGATGGTAACTTACACCGCTATGTGACAATTCATGTTTTTATTACCAAAATAGCCCTTCCTTCCTTCCTCATGCACTGCCTAATACTTTTTAGAAGTTTTGGTATCATAAAATGATGATGAATTAGTCGTCAGTTCCAACAGCAGATGAGTTTAGGAAGAATCTGCATTTGATCTGTTTATGGTGATTGTATCTTAAGCACTAACTATATGGTTTGTTAATCTCGTAGGATATTAAGTATGTAAATAATGATAGGTCATTCCTTCTACTTATGAGTTTATTGGCATAGGATTCCCTCTCCCCTCCTCGCAAAAAAATAATGTAAATTGTACGTATTTGTTTTCTGCATGCATTTGTTCAGAGCAAAAGATGGCGAGACCTTTACGTCTAAGAACAGTATGAGCAGAGTTGTCGGAACTGCCAATCTGTACAGCTTTTAAAGTTGATGAACTAAAGAGAGTTTATTATCTAAAAGCTGTCTGTAGTAGGCGTAGAAACCTGAAAATTAAATAAATAACTTTTTTTTCCATTATCTTATGGTCAGAACTGTAAAATTCTTGTCCAAAATACGGTGTTGAATCTTATTCTGTTGGCATACCTGGATCTTCATATCGTCTATGAAGTGGCAAGTCATTTTCACCGTGGGTGATAATTTTAGCGTCATTTTTCCTTTTTATGAATTATTTATTCCCAGTTGATGTTGTATTTAGCTACCTTAACACAATTAACATATTAAGTAATGAGGAAAGTTTGTAATAAAAATAATCTAGCTATCTCTCACGCTCACCTTTGAATATGCAGCTGTCCACTTGCGCTGATTTTCTTAGGTGGCCAATAGATGGCACTAGCGACTTGCTTATAGTCAAAATTGCTGTAAATTTTTGGATGGTGGAGAAAGGACCGCATGGTGACCACGTGGCCGCCTCATAGTATCCTGAGAGTTGAAGACTAAACTGAAATCTGATTTCATTCAATATTTTGATACAGTTTTCTGATATAATGAATGGAAAAGTCTCAATTATCCTTCGTTTAGACAGAAGACTGAAAATGAGAAAAAATGTTATGTAATACAGCATTTGAATACATGACAACTTCCTCTAATCACATGACAATTACTATTTAGATTCATGTATATGAAACTGAATCAAGACAAATGAATAACTCCGATATGGATACCCGTATCGTTGCTTTACCAAAGAAGGGCCCGAAAATGACATGCAAAATTTTATTTCAGAATTAATTTCCCAGAAGGCTGTTATAAAGAAGGAGAAGTAACCGCACTCAGTGCAATGTTGCAGGTGGAGGTGCAATGTGAAATGTGATGACAGTAGGGGTATTAAGGTATTGTTGCAATTATTGCAAAATCAGTATAAAACAGCAAAACAATCTTCCCTTCTGACTGGATGTGTTCTGGCTTCTAATGATGAATGTTTTGGAAATTACAATGTTTTGCAGTTAGCTAGCAACAGGGCAATGTTGAAAGCAAGGATTTTTTTCTGGGAGCAAAGCATCTTTACTTTGAAATTGGATAAAATACAGTTTACTGGACCTTAGATGGCTTGCATGCATGCATAATTCGTCTTTGTTAAAATAGGTTTGCAATACTGCAATGTTGCAAGCAAAGCTAAATTAATAAAAATATCAGGTCTGCAGCCTTAAGTTTTTTTTAAGGACCAAACAAATTTTACTTGAAATTGGATAGAATGTAGTCCATTGGAATTTGGGAGTTCAAAACGAACGTTTGAAGCTTCGAACTGAATAAAAATCAGTCTACTGGGGTTATGACAAATATGCATTCGAAATTATAATATATTGCAATTCGCTTGCAATACGGCAGGGTTGCAAGCAAACTCATGACACCCAAAATAGCAAGACAATGAGGGCGTTTTTGGGGAATGAACCCTTCTGCTTCAAACTAGTGAAATGGGAAGCGATCGGTCTGTTATGCCGAGAATACAGTCGAAATTGCAGTCTACTGCAACTTTCTTGCATTGTTGCAATGTTGCAGGTCCGGCTAAATTCATCAAAATCCCAAGGCCGTAGCCTTTGGCAATTTTTAGGGGCCACAATGACTTTGCCTTTAAAGTTTGCAGTGCGTTTCAATATCATTGCAATACGGCAATGTTGCAAGCAATAAAGAATACAAAGTTGCAACCTTCTTATGATGTTTCCTGGGAGCAAACCAGCTGTTCCTTTTTTGGAATAATGTTCTCCTAACGTCAAACATGTATTTGAAGTTGCAATATATTGCAATTTCCCTGCATTAAGAATGTTTCAAGCAAGACATACGTCGCCAAAGTAACAAGGCTACATCTTTCGGATTTTTTTCTCTCGGCAAAGAAACTTTTCCTTGCAAACTGGATAAAATGGAACATATTGGCATCCTGGTCACGAAAATATATAAGAATTTGCAACATATTTCAATGCCATTGTAATACAGCAATGTTGAAAGCCAGGCAAAATTCTCCAGAAAGGTAAGGATATAGACTTTAGGATTTTTTCGTCGAATAAACCAACTTTTCCTTCAGACTGGGTAAGACGCAGTATGGTTTCTAATATTCAATGTGCCTACGAAATTGCAACAGACTGCATTTTCCTTGCAAAACGGCAGTGTTGCAATGTGAATAAGGATTTGGTCGTAAGCCTAATTGGTTCTCCTTACCAACTGGATACAATTCAATTTATTGGCCCACCAGTGACGAATATACATTGCGATAGCAAAATGTTGATGATTCATACCATTACGATCCCATAATCAAAGCAGTTATGCCTTAATCCTCTCAATAACGTGAAATTAATGAGCGATGATTCTCAGTAATTGTAGAGAATAAATGAGAGCTTGCCGTCAATGTTATCGACGAATTCTTTCAGAATGAAATTAGTGTTGAGTTAGAGCTATTTTCAAGTTGGAAATGTTTTTGATTTTTGACTGAAATACAGTTAGATATATTACTACAACATTTGTTCCAGTCATCATTTACTATACTTCAACCACTTCGTGGAAATTCATGTTTTTATTACCACAATACAGTAGTCCTTCCTACTTTATACATTGTGCAATACTTTTCTGGTATTTTGGTATCATAAAATTATGACGCAAATATGAACACCAGTTTCAACAGATGAGTTGAGGAAGAATCTGTATTTAATCTGTTCATGACAAATATTAGGATTGTTAATCTTGAAGGATATTGAGTACGTAAATATGTTTATTTTCGTAGGATTCGCCCCCCCCCCACCCGCTAACCCGCTTTCAAAAAAAATTGTAGACTGCATGTATTTGTTTCCTGCTTATATCAGAATAAAAGATGGCGGGACCTTTACGTCTGAGAACAGTAACTGCTGAGTTGTCGCAACTGCCAATCTGTACAGCTTTTAAAGATGATGAATTAAAGATAGTTTACTATTTAAAGTAGTCTGTAGTAAGTTCAGAAACGTGTATTTTAATTAAATAACTTTTTGCTCTATTATTTTATACTCAGAACTGTAAAATTCTTGCCCAAAATACGGTGTTAGATCTGGTAATATTGGTATGCCTGGGTCTTCATATCGTCTATAACTTGCGATGTCATTTTCGCTTTGGGTGATAATTTTAGTGCAAATTTTCCTTTTTTACGAGTTATTTGTTCCCAATTGATGCTGTATTTAGTTACCTTGACACAATTAACATATTAAGTAATGAGGAAAGATTGTAATAAAAATAATCTAGTGTCTCTCACGCCCACCTTTAAATATGCAACTGTCCACTTGCGCTGATTTTCTTACGTGACCAATAGATGGCGCTAGCGACTTGCTTATACTCAAAATTGCTGTAAATTTTTTGGTGGTGGAGAAAGGACCGCATGGTGACCACGTGGCCGCCTCAGAGTATACGGAGAATGGAAGACGAAACTGAAATACGATTTCATTCATTATTTTGATACATCTTTCTGAGATAATGAATGGAAAAGTCTCAATTATCATTCGCTTAGACAAAAGACTGAAACTGAGCAAAAAAAAAAAAAAAAATGTAATGTAATATAGCATTTAAATATGATAACTTCCTGTAATCACATGATCATTACAGTATATTTTCATGTATATGAAACTGAATCAAGACAAATGAATAACTCCAATATGAATACCTGTATCCTTGCCTTACCAAAGAAGGGCCTGAAAATGACATGCAAAACTTTATTTCAGAAATTAATTTCCCAGAAGGCTCTTGTAAAGAAGGAGAAGTATCCGCACTCAGTGCAATGTTGCAGGTGGAGGTGCAATGTGAAATATGATGACAGTAGGGATAATAGGGTAATGTTGCAATTATTTCAAAATTATTCTAAAAGAGCAAAACAATCTTCCTTTCTAACTGGATTTTTTTTTTGGCTTCTAATGATGAATGCTTTCGAAATTACAATGTTTTGCAGTTAGCTAGCAACAGGGCAATGTTGAAAGCAAGGATTTTTTTCTGGGAGCAAAGCATCTTTACTTTGAAATTGGATAGAATGCAGTTTACTGGGGCTTGAATGGCTTGCATGCATGCATAATTCACTTTTATTAAAATAGGTTTGCGATACTGCAATGTTGCAAGCAAAGCTAAATTAATAAAAATATCAGGTCTGCAGCCTTAAATTTTTTTTAAAAGGACCAAACAAATATTACTTGAAACTGGATAGAATGTAATTCACTGGATCTGGGAGTACAAAACTAACTTTTGAAGCTTCGTACTGAGTAAAATGCAGTCTACTGGGACTCTAATGATAAATTTGCATTCGAAATCACAATATATTGCAATTTGCTTGCAATACAGGAAGGGTGCAAGCAAACTCATAACATACAAAATAGCAAGAGAATGAGGGTGTTTTTGGGACATGAACCCTTTTGCTTCAGACTAAAGAGAGGGAAAGCAATTGGTCTGTTACGCCCAAAATGCAGTCGAAATTGTAGTATATTGCAACTTTCTTGCATTATTGCGATGTTGCAGGTCTGGGAAAACTCATCAGAATACCAAGGCTGTAGCCTCTGGAAATTTTTTAGGGACCACAACGACTTTCCCTTCAAACTGGATAAAATGCTAATTGATGTTCTAATGACGAATATGCCTGGAAGTTTGCAACATGTTTCAATATCCTTGCAATACGGCAATTTTGCAAGCAATAAAAAAATACGAAGTATCAACCTTATCGTGATGTTTTCTGGGAGCAAGCCAACAATTCCTTTTCGGAATAGAAAGCAGCCTAATGTTCTCCTAATGTCGAATATGCATAGAAGTTGCAATATATTGCACTTTCGCTGCAATAAGAATGTTTCAAGCAAGGCAGGCTTCGCCAAAATAGCAAGGCTATGGCCTTGGGATTTTTTCTCTTGGCAAACAAACTTTTCTTTCGAACTAGGTCAAATGCAATATACTGACATTCTGATCACGAAAATAGACGAGAATTTGCAACATATTTCAGTGTCCTTGCAATAGGACAATGCTACAAGCCAGGCAAAATTCGCCAGAATGGAAAGGAAATAAACTCAAGTTTGCCGTCAATTATATCAATGAATTCTTTCAGAACGAAATTAATAATGAGTCATATTTTCAAGTTGAGAAAGTTTTAGTTTTGGCGCATGACTTTGTTTCTTGCATGCATTTGGGGTCGGGGTAAAACATTCCACGACCGTTGTGTCTACGATCAGTAACTGCAGAGTTGTCGGAACTGCCAATCTATACGGCTTTTAAAGCTGGTGAATGACAGATATTTTATTATTTCAAGTACTCTGTAGTCAGTTCAAAATCTAAATTTGACATAAATCACTTTTTATTCAATTGTCTCATGCTGAGAACTGTAATATTCTTGTTCAAAATTCGGTGTTAAATCTGATTATGTTGGTATGCCTGGACCTTCATGTCGTCTATGATTCTCGTGTAATTTTTCTTTTTATGAATGATTTATTCCCAGTTGGGGCTGTATTTAGTTGCGTCAACACAATTATCATCTTATATAATGAGGGAAAGCTTCTCATAAAAATGATTTAGCTAGATTTCACGCCTACCTTTGAAGATGCAGTTGTCCACTTGCGCTGATTTTCGTAGGTGGCCAACAGATGGCAATAACGACTTGCTTATAGTTAAAATTGCTGTAAATTTATTGGTGGGGGAGGACCGCATGGGGACCACTTGGCCGCCTTAGAGTATACGGAGAGTTGAAGACATAATTAAAGTACGATTTCATTCACCGATTATTTTGATACAATTTCAAGATATAATGAATGGAAAATTCCTGCAAGATATAATGAATGGAAAATTCCCACTGATCGCTTTTTTAATATAGAACAATGAAAATTAACTTAAAATGAGACGAAATATACTTAGCCTTTGAACACAAAATAACTTCCTATAATCAAATGACCATTACAGTTTAGTTTCCTAAGTATAAAACTGAATCAGAACTATAAACAGAGACTTATTTGCACCTATTTCACCAATCTGCAAAACAAGGTTGTGAAAGTGACCTGCAATCATTTCACTTCACTTCATAAACACGCTCTGAGGTTTATCATAATGGGCAACTTACAAACGTCAAAATAGCAAAGTCAGATGATACTCCAATATATTAATGGGGTATTTATATGTGAACTGAGGACAAGAGAGAGAGAGAGGGAGAGAGAGAGAGAGAGAGAGAGAGAGAGAGAGAGAGAGAGAGAGAGAGAGAGAGCCATTCGTGAAACACTCATTACATATTCCATCTATCTATCGCTAACTTTTTATTGAACAGTAAGAGACATCATTGGTGTCGGTGAATCTATATGTTAAATATCATGGAAAAATAATGAAATACACATGTAAATAATAATAATAATAATAATAATAATAATAATAATAATAATAATAATAATAATAATAATAATAATAATAATAATAATAATAATAATAATAATATCAACAAAGCAAAGAGCAAGAAGAGATGGGAACAGTTATCAACTTACATGGAGTTGGGATTCATCCCGAAAGGATAAGATGATGATCACTTTTTGCTTAATTATTATTATTATTATTATTATTATTATTATTATTATTATTATTATTATTATTATTATTATTATTATTATTATTATTATTCAGAAGATGATCCCTATTAACACGGAACAAGCCCACTGAAAGGGGCCGTTGACTTGAAATTGAAGCTTCCAAAGAACATTAAGGTGCTCATTTGAAAGAAGTTATACCTCGTATTTAACGATATCTTATAATTATTCCGTCCTCTTGGTAGCATGCAATAATGTGCTTTGTTTTTTAAATGTATTCACCCTGGGGCAATCATGTCATTTCAACTGCTGTTGTGGATTCTTTCTAAAATAAATGAAAATTTTATTATATTTGACTAAAAAGGCGATGCTGGAATGTGATCTAAAAACTTTAAAAAAATTTTCCAGCTCCTGGAAATCTCATAAGACTCCAGAGGACTTTTCGCAGTCTTGGAATCCATCTGTCTTCAGTTCCTGGAGAAGCGGGAGAGGCGCCAGCAGCCTCTGAGGAGGACCTTCCCCAGTCAAAGGTGCCTTCAAAGAAAGGCATCCTTAGGGCGCCTTGGTGCCTCTCAGCCTTGTGGTTCAGGTCCTCCTCAGGCTCGCTTCCCCAGCCTGGCAGGAAACCTACCTCTCTCCAGGGTATGCAGGCTCTCAGGACGTCCTACCCTGGCAAAGGTATCCCGAAAGGATGGTTTCCTCGGGACACCTAAAAATGCTTCAGAATCCTTCGGTCACCAGCTCCTGGAAGAAGAGCTATAGCTATAGCTCAGTGGAACTCCAACCTCAGAGTCTGCAGAAGCACGCTCTGAAATCCTTCGAGTCGCCCAGAAGCCTTCGGAAATTTGATGTCATATTAAAAAAGCAGGGTTAAGGAGGGCCTGAACCATAAGGGTGGGGGTGCCCCAAGGCGCCCTAAGGATGCCTTCCTTTGAAGGCACCCTTGACTGGGGAAGATCCTCCTCAGAGGCTGCTTCCCTGGAGGTAGGCAGGTTTCCTGCCAGGCTGGGGAAACGGGCCTGAGGAGGGCCTGAACCACAAGGGTGAGGGGCAACAAGGCGCCCTAAGGATGCCTTCCTTTGAAGGCACCCTTGACTGGGGAAGATCCTCCTCAGAGGCTGCTTCCCTGGAGGTAGGCAAGTTTCCTGGTAGGCTGGGGAAGCGGGCCTGAGGAGGGCCTGAACCACAAAGGGTGAGAGGACCCAAGACGCCCTAAGGATGCCTTCCTTTGAAGGCACCCTTGACTGGGGAAGATCCTCCTCAGAGGCTGCTTCCCTGGAGGTAGGCAGGTTTCCTGCCAGACTGGGGAAGCGGGCCTGAGGAGGGCCTGAACCACAAAGGGTGAGAGGACCCAAGACGCCCTAAGGATGCCTTCCCTTGAAGGCAGCCTTGACTGGGGAAGATCCTCCTCAGAGGCTGCTTCCCTGGAGGTAGGCAGGTTTCCTGCCAGACTGGGGAAGCGGGCCTGAGGAGGGCCTGAACCACAAGGCTGAGGGGCCCCAAGGTGCCCTAAGGATGTCTTCCCTTGAAGGTACCCTTGACTGGGGAAGATCCTCCTCAGAGGCTGCCTCCCTGGAGGTAGGCAGGTTTCCTGCCAGGCTGGGGAAGCGGGCCTGAGGAAGGCCTGAACCACAAGGGTGAGGGGGCCCAAGGCGCCCTAAGGATGCCTTCCCTTGAAGGCACTCTTAACTGGGGAAGATCCTCCTCAGAGGCTGCTTCCCTGGAGGTAGGCAGGTTTCCTGCCAGGCTGGGGAAGCGGGCCTAAGGAGGGCCTGAACCACAAGGCTGAGGGGCCCCAAGGCGCCCTAAGGATGCCTTCCCTTGAAGGCACTCTTAACTGGGGAAGATCCTCCTCAGAGGCTGCTTCCCTGGAGGTAGGCAGGTTTCCTGCCAGGCTGGGGAAGCGGGCCTAGGGAGGGCCTGAACCACAAGGCTGAGGGGCCCCAAGGCGCCCTAAGGATGCCTTCCCTTGAAGGTACCCTTGACTGGGGAAGATCCTCCTCAGAGGCTGCCTCCCTGGAGGTAGGCAGGTTTCCTGCCAGGCTGGGGAAGCGGGCCTGAGGAAGGCCTGAACCACAAGGGTGAGTGGCCCCAAGGCGCCCTAAGGATGCCTTCCCTTGAAGGCACTCTTAACTGGGGAAGATCCTCCTCAGAGGCTGCCTCCCTGGAGGTAGGCAGGTTTCCTGCCAGGCTGGGGAAGCGGGCCTGAGGAGAGCCTGAACCACAAAGGGTGAGAGGACCCCAGGCGCCCTAGGGTGCCCTCGCACAATCTAGGAAACCCTGCATTTAATTGGTCTTCTGCAATGATGAGGAAATTCGTCAAATGTTGCAAACATTCACTCGCGGAGAAACGGCATTCCGTTAAAAAAATCCTTCCTGATTTCCATAACATGAAAGGGTTTGTAACGCGATGTTTTCTTAACATAAAGACAGCATTGTCATGTGAAGTCAGAGAGAGAGAGAGAGAGAGAGAGAGAGAGAGAGAGAGAGAGACGGGAGTGCGGGGTTGGGTTTTGTAATTTTTGTATTGTCTCATCGTTTTAGTATCATGATCATTAACATTTCCCAGATATTTGCCCAGCATTTTGTACTGGAAGCATACAAAGAAAGAGAGAGAGAGAGAGAGAGAGAGAGAGAGAGAGAGAGAGAGAGAGAGAGAGAGAGAGAGAGAGAGATTAAAATCCCAGTGTAATACCAGACTTTTCCCTCGAAGTCCCGGGCTGCTGAAATGAATGGTTGGCGAACAAAAAGGACGTCGTCCATGAAACATAAAATTAAAAGGTCGGTTAATGAATAAAAGGCGGCAGAAACGGACGCCAGAATAATAAGAGGGGGGAGAGAGAGAGACGGAGAAAAAAGTAATCAAATGTGATCCCAACTGTCTCCCAAATATGTATGCGTGGCTATTGATACTGATATTTCATTGTGTTCCATATGTCCATATGTGTCCATGCTCTCGTGCATTTGCTCGTATTAGCACAGTTGCACTCACAAACACACATACACACGCACACATACGCACATATACATATATATATATACACATATATATGTATATATATATATATATATATATATATATATATATATATATATATATATATATATATATATATATATATAGAGAGAGAGAGAGAGAGAGAGAGAGAGAGAGAGAGAGAGAGAGAGAGAGAGAGAGCCTGTGTGTGTGCGTGACCGACTGTCGAATCAAGGGAGCAGGTGGAGACTCAGGCAGCGAAGCCTCAGTGTGTCGGTTGCAGCCGACGAAGAAGGACGTGTGTTTTGTTGCTGCGATGGCTGGAGAGGGTCAGGCACGTGGTTGTGTTGACATAACCCGTATTTTTCATTCATTCATTTTCTTCCGTTTTATTTATCTTTCGCTTCTCGTTAACATTCACTTCTTGTCTTCCTCAAAGCGATTATGGCGTCGGAAATGCAACAAAAACGTTGACGAAGGAGATTTGCAATAAAAAAAAAAACTTCTGTTTACTAAGATTAGCTCCACTGTATGAATGGAGGTGATGACGTCACTGGTGTGACGTCATCGCCGCTGCAGCGAGGAATGTAGTAGGAGGAGGAAGAGCAGAGGGAAAAGAGCCTCTGTTCCCTCAGGTCATTTAATATAGTCCATGGGAGGGAAATAGCATTTCAAATAAACCAAATTGCAATAGTTTGTTTTATTGCACGAACATCTCACAGGGACCCTTAGTAACACCACATCCAAAATGCGACAAATTCGGCCATTTTGAAATTGTGGCATTCACACTTTTATCTTTTTCGGAGGGGACATTTTTCCACATTTTTCCGTTTTTATCCAAAACAGTACATCTTGCGGGCAAGAGGTATAGAGACTAAAAAAATAGGAAAGTAATTTCTACACAAGTTTGTTTCTATGAGAGTTTTCTTTAAAACTGATGCTTTTTCCGTAAACAGACTCGAAATGGAAAGGCGTTGTTCTTGTCATCAACCAGATAACATTCGGTCTGTAACTTGCCCTTCTGACAAATCTCCTAACAAAAAGAAATGGCGTCAAAAGGAAGGAAGCAGACTTGAATGATCATTCCCTCAAACAGGAGAAGACGCAACCAAGACTGTGGAAGGCAATAACAGAGAGGCTGTTGATAAGATATACAACTCAATGAAATAAATAAAACAATAGAAATGATCTCATTGCGGGTGACTCCAGAACTGGTTAAAAAAAATCCACACGATTTCCATTCCTGTAAAAAACAGATATTGTAAAAAGGTCGACAGTGGATGAATCTCTACATTACCTTTCAATGCGTCATTCTCAAATAGTTTTACTTCTTTAATGAGAACTTCCACCTCACTCTGACAGTGGGCGAAGTGCACCCGTGTCAGGATGGAAGAGAAAACAACGACTTGTAATTGCAGCCTGGGTCTCTAAATACCCGGTCCTCACCAGGACACATTAGTCGGACGCGTGACACGGTTCACTTTCCAAGGACGTTGTGTCTCTTTCTGTAGGCCACAGTTCAAGTAGATGACTATTAGACAGGGCGGGGGGTTGGGAGCCACAGTTCAAGTGGATGACTGATAGACAGGGCGGGGGGTTGGGAGCCACAGTTCAAGTGGATGACTGATAGACAGGGCCGGGGGTTGGGGGCCACAGTTCAAGTGGATGACTGATAGACAGGGCGGGGGGTTGGGGGCCACAGTTCAAGTGGATGACTGATAGACAGGGCGGGGGGTTGGGGGCCACATTTCACGTGGATGACTGATAGACAGGGCGGGGGGTTGGGGGCCACAGTTCAAGTGGATGACTGATAGACAGGGGGGGGGGAGTTGGGGCCACATTTCAAGTGGATGACTGATAGACAGGGCGGGGGGTTGGGGGCCACAGTTCCAGTGGATGACTGATAGACAGGGCGGGGGGTTGGGGGCCACATTTCAAGTGGATGACTGATAGACAGGGCGGGGGGTTGGGGGCCACATTTCACGTGGATGACTGATAGACAGGGCGGGGGGTTGGGGGCCACAGTTCAAGTGGATGACTGATAGACAGGGGGGGGGGTTGGGGCCACATTTCAAGTGGATGACTGATAGACAGGGCGGGGGGTTGGGGGCCACAGTTCCAGTGGATGACTGATAGACAGGGCGGGGGGTTGGGGGCCACATTTCAAGTGGATGACTGATAGACAGGGCGGGGGGTTGGGGCCACAGTTCAAGTGGATGACTGATAGACAGGGCGGGGGGTTGGGGGCCACAGTTCAAGTGGATGACTGATAGACAGGGCGGGGGGTTGGGGGCCACATTTCAAGTGGATGACTGATAGACAGGGCGGGGGGTTGGGGCCACATTTCAAGTGGATGACTGATAGACAGGGCGGGGGGTTGGGGCCACATTTCAAGTGGATGACTGATAGACAGGGCTTGGGGTTGGGGGCCACAGTTCAAGTGGATGACTGATAGACAGGGCGGGGGGTTGGGGCCACATTTCAAGTGGATGACTGATAGACAGGGGCGGGGGGTTGGGGGCCACATTTCAAGTGGATGACTGATAGACAGGGCGGGGGGTTGGGGGCCACAGTTCAAGTGGATGACTGATAGACAGGGCGGGGGGTTGGGGGCCACAGTTCAAGTGGATGACTGATAGACAGGGCGGGGGGGTTGGGGGCCACAGTTCAAGTGGATGACTGATAGACAGGGCGGGGGGTTGGGGGCCACAGTTCAAGTGGATGACTGATAGACAGGGCGGGGGGTTGGGGGGCCACAGTTCAAGTGGATGACTGATAGACAGGGTGGGGGGTTGGGGGCCACAGTTCAAGTGGATGACTGATAGACAGGGCGGGGGTTTGGGGGCCACAGTTCAAGTGGATGAGTGATAGACAGGGTGGGGGGTTGGGGGCCACATTTCAAGTGGATGACTGATAGACAGGGCGGGAGGTTTGGGGGCCACAGTTCAAGTGGATGAGTGATAGACAAGGCGGGGGGTTGAGTGGCCACATTTCAAGTGGATGACTGCTAGACAGGGCGGAGGTTTGGGGCCACAGATTCAAGTGGATGAGTGATAGACAAAGGCGGGGGGTTG